>SNQJ01S0220778.1:0-10644 GCA_010110895.2 Picea sitchensis | reverse complement strand
CCTATATGTATATTGTATTGTAAACAATGTAACACAATGTATGAATATAATATATGTTGGTTTTCCCGGTTTGGGTTTCCAGGTGAAAAATCTCTGTGTAATGTTTATATTTTCCATTGTATATTTTCTGTTATTTTCTAAATATCAGTTTGCAGTAGATATTGTACAAGGTTAGAATTTACAAATACCACCCACCTCACTCTGCCACCGTACCCCACTACCTTGTCACATGTCACACTCATATCCACTAGTTGTCCAATCAATTCCATCCAAGACACACTCATCTACCTATTGGCCAACCAATGCTGTCTCCCATGACCGTTACTCATCCAGTCACCACTCGTTCCATAACGAACACCCCCTTACACCATTTAATTCTGTTTCTTCCTCATTACCACATTGTTCATCAATCCAGACAAAGTCGACACAATGCCGCTTCCCGTTTTCAAGCTAACCGCCACCAGGCACATCGTCGATAGGCACCATTAAATCGGGTAATCACAGTGAATATTGTTTCTTCCTTCAAATCTCAATTAAGTTATGGCACCCAAAACCAAACTCGCTGAAACTGCTGAAAACCCATTTCATCCTCCTCCCATCGACCTGGATCGCATTCCCCTGGTTGACCAAGAACACAGAGTTGCAGAGCTGAAGTGTGAATTCAATTTATTTGAATTACACTTCTGGCTAAAAGACATCTTCTTATACCAGAGTGACGATATCGGACTCTGGGAGTCCAATATGCCATTATACATGTTTCCCTAGACCTATCATTTCCCTGAGTTCACCCTTAAGTGTCAAGCCCATTACCTTCCCGGCCAAAGGGCCATCGTGTCTTCGTATGGTGAAACTCTATTCACCATTACCTCTGAAACAATAAATCAGATGCTACAAATCCCCATAACTAATTCTGCCAACCCTTTCTCCATTGAAATCTTGAACGAAATTTATCAAAAAATTTCTTTCCCTCAAAGAGACCAAATATTCAAAATCTTCCTACGAGAAGATGTGCAGTTGCCTAAGAAAAATCCTCCCTATCCATCTTCCATTTTCTCTGTCAGAGCCAACCAAATCATTTCCACCCTTTGTTGCCTATTAGGATATTATTCTGATGAATGGGTAGATGAACCCATCCTGGGTTTTCTGTCCATTTTCTCCACAGAAGAGAAATCTACAACTCAGTTCGATTTCAGTAAGGATTAGGCTAACAATACATGAAAAACTTTTCAAGTTCTCCATAGAGGGAATGTTCAGGTACTCCTCAGTGCTGGTGTACATGTTCCTTTTCTTCCAAGTAGACAGATTCTCCTGTGCTCTCCAGAAATTGGATCCGGATGGAAATCCTCAATTGGTAACTTCTTGGACATCACTAGTGAGGAAGAATTCCCCTGAGTTCAACTTCAAACACTTCCTAGATCAATTTTACCATCCAGTGGTATGCATGCTCAACAACAGAATGGAATCTAGGATAAATGTGGAGGTTTAGAGAATTCTGCATCTATCAGACTTGGCCAAAACAGGGGACTGGTATCTTTACTAGAACCATACCGAGATCAGAGTGTATGGGTGTGAATTGCCACCATACAAGCTACCAAAATACCTCTCTATCAGAATATTTGCATTGGAATGCATTAGGCAGATGATAAACTCTGATGACATACACTTTGTATCATTCAAGAAGAAACAATAACTCAAGATCAAGATCCAACTTGGTTCTTTCATATGCAACAATAGAGCTGTAGGAGAAGAGGCCAACAACCTTTTGAATAAAATGGATTTCAGGTTGATCTTCCCATGGAATTATGACCCCTTTGGCATTATAGCAAAAATCAGGCTAAAAAATAAGATTTCTCCTTTTCTGTCTCAGGATTTGGCTAAATATGTGCCAAATCCTGAGATAGAAAAGTTTATGAATTAGAGAGATTAGTAGGAAAATACATTGCTGGAGACAGAAGAACATCCTTCACCTGCTAACATTTCACATACCAACACTCCTTAGGTGTAAACAAAAAAAAGAACCAGGAAAGAGGTTTCACCTTTAGTCACAGAGGTGTCAGCTGAAGAATTCCAAGTTTACAGGAAGAGGACTAAGACTAGCCACACACCAGACATGTTTAAAGAAGGAGAAACACAGTCCACCATAGTCATGGAGGGACCACATTCCTCTACATTCTCAGGAAGTCAACATATAGTGTCCACATCCTCCTCCAAGAATCAATCAGACACTACACTGTTAGCTGAATCCTCTCGAGAGCCAAAAGGATAAAACATTTTTGACAAATACAAGATGATGAAGCAGAAGAATGAACTTCTAAACAACAACACATATGCCTTGTTTTGGAAGCATACATCCACAACTCATCACAAATTACTGTTTTCATTTGACACTGAGAATGGAAGGATGCATATGGAATTCTTACAGGCATAGGTTCCCCATCCCAAGACAAATTCTAATTACAAGAAATCATATTTTGAGTTTGATGTGAAGGAATTTCACCGAGAAGATAAAATGGACATGCATAGAAAAACATGGGAGATGATTTTCTCCACTCTGACAAACACATCATTGACTGCTGTCAAATTGTAGGTATCTCTAAACAATGTTGAATCTCAATTGAATATGGAAAAGATATCATCCTTGGCCAAGGATAATAAAATCAAATCCCTAAAGGAGTTGGTGCTGAAAATTGGTTATGACCCATCTAATGTCAAGTTAGTTGAAGAATTACTGAAGAAGAAAAATGCTGACATAACCTCCTTAAGAAAACAATTGAATCTTCCAACCACTAAGGATTCACAAGCAAAGGAAATGGCTGAAAGTGAAAGTCACAAAGAGGAGATGATGAAATTGATAATGGAGCAAAATGAACAGATAAAAGAGATGGAGGCTGAGTTAGACAAGTTGGTTAAAGATAAAGAACAGAGTGTGAAGATGGCTGTTATCCCACTGGATGTAATTCCTCTCACATGAGTTAGTACAACAACAATAACCACAACATCAAATATTCCATCATCCATCCTAGTGAAAGTTCCAGATGATTCTGAGAAGATGGTAAAGTCTATGGAGGATATGTCACTGCAAGGAGAGGAAATCAGAAAATTGCAAGAAGAGGTGAAAAGCCTCCAAGACTTGAAGTCTATGTTTCAGTCCAGTTATCATGCAGAGATGCATAAATCTCAGAGACTCAGTTAATAATTACAAAATATACAGAAGGAGACTGTCATGGCTAAGCCATTATCTGAGGCCAAGGAAAATATTTGGATGGATATCATCAAGTCCATGGAAGAGATATGGCCATTCATACAAATTGTTTTTGAACAACATGAACTGGTACATAAGGCCATAGAATCAATTGGAAAGATAAGGGAATAATTGGGTGAGAATCCTACAGAGGCCACTGAGCTCATCAGGTTCCTAAACCCCAAGACAAAGAAGGAGTTAGAAGCATTGGAAATTGAAGACAGGATAGAGACCATCCTTGAGGTCAAGAAGGTCTTGACCAAGAAATGATTGATGTTGCAACTAGAGGAGAAAGCTCAGATGATGGACATTGGAGTGTAGAAATTTTTCAGCAAGGTTGACACGCTACACAAGAAGGGACTCCCTGGACTACTAGTGATAAATGACAAGCTCATCACTCTGTCAGACTACAAGCATAATATCAACACAATAGAAAAGGATGGTTCTAAATTTGCAGGTATACAAGGAAGCATTACTGGCAAGGATTTCTTAGAAACATTAGAGTTGGACCTAAGCACCCAACATGAGATAAAATATATTTTTATTACAAAGACTACTTTTTCCAAGTACACTGAGATGGAAAAAATATACAGAAAGTTACTCAAGGTTTCCATCCCTAGTCAAAAGAGATGGGAAGACCTGTGTTCTTTACTTAAGTAAAAGTGATGTGGATTTCCAAGTCAGCATGAAGAATACAGTCAAGTCAAAGTGATGAATCATCAACTACTTCCCCTAGAATCAACACCAAGGATTCAAATGGATTAGCAACATTCGTATTATTTTGTAACTTGTAATCTAGTTAGTTAAGATTCTTTCTCCACAATATCCTAGTCATTAATGACAGGATCAGATGTAACTATTGTATAAATACTTCTCACTTCGAAGTATTGAGGGTTGATTTTTTCACCCAATAATCTATTTGTGTAATCTTTTCAAAAGGATCGACCAATAATAAAAAGGCTATTCACATGATTCTTGTGTTTGATCGATTGGTGATGTTTATCTTTCTCTGTTAAATGTTTTACTTTTCTCTGTGATCATTATGTTTTCATTTTCTAATCATTAAAAGGAAGTTAAAGAAAATAATTTGTGTGGTGCACTCTTTTTCTGGTCTTTTAATGGTCTATGTGTTTTTCATCTGAAGTTAAGTAGAGAAATTCTTGATTGCTTCTTTACTCAACAGATTCTCACATCTATTTCTATCTATTCCACCTCTTTTAATATTAATAGATCCAACGGTCTCACTATCTTGCCCTGTGAAGGAACCTCATAAAAGATATCTTTGATTCTGATATTTAATAAAGACCCCATAGCCTAATGGAAGTTTAATGCAATTCTTCAGCCAACCTTTATAAATAAACAAACAAACTTAGACTATTTTAACTAGCTTAATATCTAGAACCCAAACAAGTCTAAATCATAAAGAGAGATCCCTCTATGAAATTGGTAGGGCTAGATCCCATTTTCAAAATTGGTTTTGATAAGTTACCTCTGTCAATTTATTCTACCCTCGACAACCCCTGGGAATTACATAGTGCTAACATAGTGGTGACCATACTGGGTTATCGAACAAATTTTCCAACTTTTTGAATTGTCTCCCCTAGAAAACTTTATTTCTGAACAATTAAATATCTAACTTTCAAGAGACAAATGTTCAGAGGTTGTTGAAATTTGTACATATTAAATTAGATTTCTTAAAGTTTAAAGTTCTAGCTCCAAAACGAATTCACACCAGATCCCATATTGATCCAGAACCTGTAAAAGTAGTAGATAATCCAGAAAAATTAATTAGAAAAAGAAACAAATAAAAAGGACAAGGGAGTAGCAGTCCTCTTCATAGGGACACTTCTCTTCTATAGAAGCTTGTCACAATCCAAGACCTCGAGTTTGACCTACCTTTTGAGAAAAGCCTTTTCAGAACCAAATATGATAGCTTTGTGGGCAAAATAATACTAGATGAAACCATCCTCCAACCCATAATCCCTGAAAGACTCTCTTCTGGAATATATTTTGATCAACAGATCCTTCAAGAGTTTGAGAAACTACAATATCTAGCATCAAATCTTGACCAAGTTTTGTATAAAGCCCATTTCCAACAGTCAGTTGAGTTTTTTTCCCTTTCTATTGCTGTAACTTCTGTCAATCCTCAAGTAACTCAGTCTATACCTCCTAGCCCTGTTTCTTCCACATCATCTGTCACTTCTCGACCAATCATACAAGTTGTCATCTAGCCTCCTCCACCAATCATGGCAGCGAGATATGCTCCCCTGGTGTTAGCTTCTCCCTTACATAACATGCCCCAGGACTATCAAACTAGGATTCCCCAGTTTGATGGCACCGAAACCCTAAATGCACAACAACACGTGGATAAAATGAATGACTTTTTTTATTTATAGGAAGTTGACGAGGCAGATGTTCAAATGAGACTCTTTGCACAAAGTTTGACTAGTGATGTCAAGAAATGGTTCAAAGCATTACTTGCTGCTAGCATTGCTGATATTGCTGCTTTTCATCGATCTTTTCTCAGTAGATGGGAGGTAAAGAAAAACCCTCTCCAAATTTTATTTGAATATGAAAATATCATAAGAAACCAAGGGGACACTGTACATGACTATTGCACTCGTTTTAATAATATCTATAATGCAATTCCTGCTGATATCAAACCTCCTCAAGGACCGGACTTGATCAAGTTCCCTGATGGATTCGATGCTTGTTGGGCCCGTGATATGATTGATTTAATGACGTTAATTAGATCCTTTTTGGCCGAATATGTATATGTGTTTTCCTATTTTGAAGAGTTTTTGAAGAGATTTTGTGTCAGATCGCTATGTTTCATACCAAGGAAAAATCACAGCTTGTTTTTGCATCTGACACTTAGTCCAATATTCCATCCGGCACCTCGTCCGACACTTCACCTGAACAAAAACGATGGGAAATTTGGTGGTTAGCATATCGACAACCAACGATGGGTGAATCAGAGACATGGGTTTTGCTTGTGCTCGTGGCCTCCAGCTACTGATATTCTAACAACTCGATTTGGGTTGTTATGCTGGGAGATTATTGGCTTGCCTTATTTCTAGAAGCCACCGACAGTTAGGGCATATTAAATGCGATTTGCTATTTTTAGAGAAGGTCGAACCTTCCAGTGGTCGACCTCTCAGCTTGTAAACTTATAAATACCACCTTAGTGGTCAGACAGAGAGAGTTAGAGAGAAAAAGACAATTCAACTCGGTTTTGCTATTTTCACATACATTTTGCTAAAACTGTGTAAAGACTGCGTTTTTTATTTTAATGGTGAATCTGTGTTATTGAGCTCGTGGTTCATCTTTGAGGATTAGCCAGGACTTGCTGGGGGGCCCACCAACATTCTGGGTGAATATCCAATTAGTTTGCTTGTGAATTGAGTAGTGTAGTTGTCATTTTATTCATTTCATGTACATGAGTTTTTCATTATGCTTCTTTACTGTATAACTTTCTGTTTATAATTTAATCAGTTTAGTTTAGTTTTGCAGGTTATTATGGAGTATATTGTTAATATGCAATGACCTGTTAGGTGATAGGAGATAATCTTTCAATCTTAGATACTAACCCTGTGTGTAATTAGGTGATAGATTAGATTTTCTTTATGCTGAAACAAAGTTTAAAACAGAGTTAGAACATAGTTTCTAGTTCATGGCTTCATTGGCAAGTTTCGGTGGATGGATAGTTGTTAGTTTGCTTATCTAATTGCTGTTTAGTTTTTCTCATTTAATTGTTAGTTAGTTTGCTTATTTTCATATGTTGAAATAGTATTTAATTTCTATTTTATGAGTATTTACTCTTTCACAATTTGAATTGTTAGAATAGAATTAGTTCAGTTTATTTTCATGCAATTTCCTTTTCTAGATTTAGGTTGCAATTTGAATTCAAAGTTGATTATTGAATTTAGTTTTCAGTTGTGAATCTTAGTATGAATTTTCTTAATTAGTATAGAATGCAATTGAATTTACTAGAATAGTGTTTTTATTGTTGATGATTAATGCATGATTGAATAATCACATGGATATGTAGGATAGTTGATATTGCTTCTATAATGGCTAAGTTCTCACTGGATTGTCTAATTCACACTTTTCACTTTGCTATCGAAGTCAATATCAAGTTTATTCATCTTGAATTATCGTTCATTGTTAAGTGCCATCATGATATTATAAGACACCGGAGACATAACCATCAACACTATGTCTGAGTTTTCTTGCTTTCATAGATAGTTTCCTTGCTTTCGTAGATTAGAGAATAGTTTCCTGCTTTAGTAGATTAAAGAATAGTTTTCTTATCATAGATTAAAGAGTAGTTGCTAATTACTTTTATTTTCATAATGCTTTCAATTGAGTAGATTAAGATTTCCTTTTTATAAATTAGAAGTAGTTGTGAAGTTTAATTTAAGAATAGAGTTCACTTTCTTCTTAGCTTAATTAGTTGCTTATTGAGTAATATTAATTAGTTTACTTGCTGCAGAAGTTATCATAGGTTAATTAGTTGTTTGCTTGCTTGTTTACTTGCTTTAATAGGGTAGTTGCTTTCTTGTCTATTTTGCTTTGATAGGGTAGTTGCTTTCTTATTTACTTGCTTTTATAGGATAGTTTCTTATTGAATTTGAGTAGGTTAATTAAAGTAGTTTGTTGTTGTTATTGCTTATTAGATAAATAGTTTTCTTTTTCTTATTGTCATGATTAAGTTAGTTTTCTTTAAGTAGGGTTTTCATTTTATTTCTTAGGGCTATCCATCGATCCTTTGTTCAAAAGTTACTTAGGTTACATAGTTTAAGTTTCTTAGGAGGGTTTGATAATTAGTAGTGTTTGCTTGAGTAGATTAGCCCTTCAATATCCTGTTTCCTTAGTTAGACTATACTACCAGCCTTTCTACCTTGGCATATATATTGCTACAATTCTAATTTTACTTACCCCAGGTTCACAATTTAATTGAGGGTTTTTAGTGCATATAGAACACCCATAATTTTTAACGCCGCTATCGAGGAGTTGTCTGAAAGTAGGAATTAGATCATTTCTAAACCTTAGCATTATATTGGTGGTGGGGGAACTTTAAGACGAGAGGTAAGAACCTGCACATCTTCTATTGCAGGCTCCCTCAAACCCAATGGTAGTTTTTCTTTTTCTTTTTGTTTACTCTCATGAATAGAACTAAAGACCCAAAAGGTAGATACATTAAATCTAAATCAGATCTTTCAACCAAGGTTCCTTCCGACCTTTTTGGGGGAAGGAACATTCCACTCATAAATTCCGCAGACCGATACCGAAAAAAATGAGCGAGCTCAACCCAAAGAGATAAAGTAGTCTCTGAAGAGACTAAGAGAGGGAGCACTATAGAACATAAAATTAAAGCATCAGTAATAGTGGAACAAGAGGCACGACCACTCGAGCCTTCTACAGAACCAAACAATACAACCTTTGATTTTACACCACCACCAGGAGATCCTAAATTTGAAGACATCATAGAACCTAAACAGGTGAATATTTTGTTTGGTAGTTAAACCAACATAATTGTCTCTCAAATTGACACAAAAACTTTGGCACCAATAATCTCAACTGGCTCGAGTAGAGTCCCAGACAACCAATTAGTAGGAAGACCTTTCCATCAGAGGGAAACCTTGTTTTCTTAAAAAATAAAACCACCTAGGTACTCTCTTTTTTGAAACCAAACCAATATGGATGATCAGGGGGGTCAAAAAAATGTAAGACACGGGGAGGAAGAAGAGGCTGGAAACCAAACCAAAACTACCTTCGGGTTTCCAATTTTGGACACCATCCCAAATGTTAATATGAAAAATATTCCTCTCTTAGCACTTCCCACCTTTTATGGTAAAAGAAGTGAAGATCCAAATGCCTTCCTATTTGAATTCGACATCTTGTGTAGGAGATACAATTACTTACAAGATGCTCAGAAACTAAAAATCTCTCCTGCCACCCTCAAGGACTCTGCACTAACATGGTTCATGGGGTTGGAAGAATCCAGTATTAGGTCTTGGGAAGCCATGAAAGATATATTTCTTAAATAGTACCAAGACTATTGCAATACCAAGGAGTCTCGTAATGACATATTTAAAATCCAATAGTTAGAAGACAAGACCCTCGAGGATTATATGGAATGATTTGGTTATATCTCCCAGAAATCAAAATACCATGACCTCCCAAAGGATGAAGTTAATGCTCTTTTCCTTAAGGGAATTTCAGAAGAATACCTAGATATGCTTAACCTGATGGCATCAGGTGACATCTCTCATAAACCATTTTCCAAAATATGTGAAATGTGTAAGAATTACTCAAGGAGTAGAGATAAAACATGGAAGAATGTTCGATACCCTTATAATAGAAACTTAAAACCAGTTAGTTTAGGTGGTATCACAAGAACAGAGATAGGGAACCTTTTATAAAACTTCAAGACATATATCTTAAGCACAATAGGTTCCCAGTTGGACACCCTAAAAATTAAAAAGAAACAGGAGGAAAAAAATGCAACAATGAGCATATATTGCCCAAGATGCAGGAGGAAGCATTCCTCAAGGGAATGCCCATTAAATAAAATTTCAGTTTGTGGCTTCTGCACATAAGACCATTCAACTGAGAAATGTCCATCATTGCCCAGTTTTTAGCCATCTATAGGAGAGGGTATCCTCTTATGCACCTAGGAGTCCATGATAGCCTAGGAACCATCCCACATACCCAGATCTACAATCTCAAGTTCCACTCTATTATCAACAACAACAACAGTGGAACTCACCATGTTGGAAAAACTGGTCTACACAGTACCAACATCCTTGGATTCAAGGATGGAGAGGAGGACATAACCAAGGAAACCCTCAAGCTCCACCTATCCCTATGTCCAACCATCGTTATCCTCAGTTTCCACTGAACACTCCGCAACTTCTGCCAGGTTTTGTTCCACCACCTTTACCTCCTATTCCACAACAACAACCGCAACAATATCATAATGCAAGCTCCCCAAGACCAACATTATTACCGTCACAACCAGTGCCCAATCCCAATAATAAACCAACTTAACCTCTTCATAATGTTGGGTTGCAAAACTCCCCCTGTTCTTGAAACTTTTTTTGAATTTTCTACTGTACATGTGTAAATAGTTTTTGAATTTTGTTAATAAGCAATTCTAGAGATTTCTGTAGGTATTTATTCCACCAGGAGTAGACAGTTTCAAGGAAATATTAAAGAAGGATTTTTTTTCAAAACATTGTTACACTTGAACCTTGTTGTCTGCTAAGCATAAAATGAATATTGACTTGCGGTAATTAGCCATATTTTTGCAAAAATGTTCATCTTCTCTTTTTCTTAAGGAATTTTAAAAAGCAGTTTCTCTTGAAAATTTTCACGACTATATAAGGAAGTGATAC
>SNQJ01S0220776.1:27980-40264 GCA_010110895.2 Picea sitchensis | reverse complement strand
TTGGAAACCACATGTAAAACAAACTTCCTCAAATATCGACCATGAACGTTGGAGAAATCCAACTGTCAAGACAGGTGTTTTGCCACATTGCATCACATCAAAGATTCCAGGAGCTGAAGGATGCAGATGGCGAATTTTTGAGACTGAAGACAATTCAAGTGCTAAGTTTAGTTATTAAGTCTTTACCTTCAAGTTGTTTAGTTAGATTTGAATTGCTTTTATTAAATACAGATCCATGTTTTTAGGATCTGTAAAACTGATTGTAAGAGGCTATAAAAGCCTATTTTTGATATGAGATAGGGGTTCAAACTGGGAGATATTGTATGCCATTGTATAGACTCTTTTTGCAGAAATAAAGTTCAGTTTCCTTTCGTTTACAATATCAGAATTGTTCATCTTTCATTTCCTGTACTTTGTTTCAGTTTATTTTAGTTCATAAAGACTGTTATCTCTTTATTGAGCTCATAGACCTGAAATTAAAGGATTTCTCTTTGTCTTGTATTAAGCCCTACAATCACTTGTATTGGCAATCAAGAATAGTATTCTCCATTCTCTCTTTCAATTATTTGATCTGATTATTGTTCCCTGAAAGCACTGTATCTTTAGATGTGTGATGAGTTGTTTCTTACATAAATCATTAAAGACCCCATTGTCCCAAACACATAAAAACCATTATTTCTAAGTTACCAAGCATCCTTAGCCTACAACCCTAAGGAGTTTCTTGGAGTGATAACAAGTCCTACCATGGAAAGCATTTTCCTTGCTTTTTTGTCAATTTTCATTGCCTCCTCCTCAACAGTCTGCCTTTCCCTTTGGGCATCCTTTAATTATACCCTTCAGGTTTTCGCTTAGTTTATCAGTTTGACCAGGATCAATCCCTTTCACACGATGTCCAGAACCTACAAACTGATAATCCAATCCAGGATTGCCAAAGGTGGGCTAGTCCTTGAGTGTTTTAGCAAGGCAGCTGGATGTGGTTGTGAGACAAGAGGAGATGGTGCAGCACTCACCAGCGCGTGTGTCTCAAGGAGTGTCCCTTGTCATATCTTCAAAGCAATTGCAGGGACCCCTTATGATTGCCCAACGAAATTGTGGGTAACATCTGACTCCTACTTGGGGACAAGTGCTCTTTTCAGAGGCACTTGAGAATCCCAGAATCACCAAATCTTCAATATTCCGTCAATGCAACACTCTTTACCCCTGTGCTTGATTGCCATAGAAAACAGAAAAACATTAAAACTTGAGTGTTGATGAACTGGAATAGCTGTCACGAGAGCATTAAACAACCAGTTTCCATTTCCTTTTCTGTTTATCAAGACACCCTCAAGGCCAAATTTTGATGGAGCCTTGCCTTTCTGAGCAGTCTTTTAATCAGAGAACGAAACACACACCATCTTGTGACCCGCGAAAAATGTAACACATCTCTTTGAAGCATAATAACAAAATTTTACTAATCTGTCCCTGTTTGTGTTGTCAGTTGTAAAATGACTGATTTGGTTTTTTGGACTGAGTTTTTGAACTGGCAATGTTATCACACTTTTTCACCCTCCAATCAGATCTGATATATAGGTAAAATCAGCTGCTGATTTGGGTCTGATTTTCTGTAATCAAACACAAAAAACAGCAGCCAAACTTGTATTGGACAGCATGTAAAAACGCCCAAGATGTTAGGAAAAAGATAGTATATTCACTTGGAAGGATCCTTGCAATGTTAGTGAGAGAAAGATGAATAAAAAGAGGAAAAGAAAGCACACTTAAAAGATCGAAATTAATCACAATAAGCGGCTAAGAACTACTAATCAATGCACAAAGTAACATCACAATATTGACAAGAAACGGAAGCTCAATACTAGCACAACATTTCTTTATTAATGGCTTGCCAAGGGGCTGATTGCACCACATAAGACAAGCACAAGAACCGGTACAATGGTTATCTTCGCACAAAGTACTAGAAGCTAGGAGCTAGAGAAGAAGAATGAGAGAAGAGAGAGAGAAATTATGATGCTGCTGCAAAAATCCTACCCTGAACACTGGGGAGACCCCTCCAATATATAGACCTGTAGGGTGCATCTGTGTGGCCAAGAATAGGTGAGAGTAGGGGCTAAAGATAGGGCGCATGAGTGAAGAATGAGTGGAGTGCACATCCTAAAGGAAAGTGCGCCATGTAGGAAGGGAGTTGAGTCACGTGAGAAAGGGATTAACGCATGAGTGAGTGAGGCTATGTGCTTGAAGACGAGAAAAGGGAATATGCTAAAGGGAAACATGCAACACATGCATTCAATAAAGCGGAGAGTACAAGTAGAGTAGGCAACACATACATGTGTGGAGACGTGAGTGTGGCGCATGGCCAAAAGGAGAAATACGCATAAGTTTATGGAGACAAGCACTTTTAACCAAGATTGGGCATGTTTAATCAAAGAGATGTGCATATTTACATGGGAGAATGAGGGAGGACCCACTTTAACTCATAAAGATGAACATGCATATGTGAGAAAAAGTGGGTATGTATGAAGGGAAGTGGAGTTAGGATAAGACACACACATATAAAAGAACATGCATGAGTGAGGGATTAAAGTGGAAAGGAGGGATAACACATGCACTTTAATAAAGGAGAGCGCATGAATGGATAAGGGATAATTATAAAGAAAGGGTGGCATGAATAAAGGAAAACATATGTACACGTGGAAAATAGAGGAGAATGGGGGAAATAATACGTATAGAATTAGGGAGAAGGGAAATGGATGAAGGAGATGCGCCTAGCCAAAATAGGAATGCATGCACCAAACATATCTATGGCAACTTTATCCACATGTGCCAACTCCTCTCAAAACATGCATGCACCATGATGACTAACCCATGTCGGAATTTAACTCTCTTGTCACCTCGGAGGCGACCACTCTTGCTATAAATAGAAACTGCTAAAAATAGGAGTCCGGCCCTAAAAAATAGGAAACTACCAAATATGTTCGGGATGACTAGGAGACCACCGCCAAATGTTAAATGTTTAAAAATAGACACTGCTAAAAATAGAATGTCGCCGCATGTCAATAATATCATACTCATCAGATTCGATTTTCCATGAGGATTCCAAATATGTAATTAGAATTGACATGCGAGCCCTGGTACTCCACTTGCTAAAAATAGAAATATTGACATGTCATCCCAGAAAAGGTCCAATAGTCTCAGAATGTCTCAAGGATCAATATTGTACGCTCCGAATCCTGATCTGAGGCCTGAAGCTCAACCTGCTAAAAATAGAATGTGCTTGCATGATCCCCAAAAAAAGTGTCATCGGGCCCAGAATCATGCATGGGCCAATACTGTAAGCTCAAAAATATCATACGAGTCTCCGATCAATGTCTCCTAAAAAGTAGGGCACTTGCTAAAAATAGCAATCTCTCTCAAATCCATGTGAAACTGCACTAACTCTATCTCTGAAGCAAAAATCCACCACAACACCAGCCCTGTACTTGTCTTTGATGGGAACCAACCTCTAGCTCACACAAGTGCTCAATCTGGGTAAAATCTCTGAATGCCAGCCAAAATAGACTATGCTCGCTCTTAACCCTTAGGATTCTCAAGGTGACAAAATCCAGGGGTTAACAGGCAGCTAAGTTACTATCTGACCAGCATTGTATATTATTATTGTCAATGGCAGATGACATTATGGACTCTGAGTTTTTTCTATTCCGAGTGGTTTGATCAATTGTGTCAAAAACCTCACGTTTTAAATGCACATTTGACCGGATATGCTCATTAATGCCTATCTCCTTCACACCTTCATTTGCTGGGAGGATAGAAAAGCAGGATTGTTGATCATTTCCTATGGCATTGTGAGCCCTGTCATGATATTTATTCATGATGTAGCCACTTGATCGATCTCCTAGGGCAACAATAATGTTATTACATGCTTCATCATCATTATATGACCCAAACCCGAAGAGGATTTCATCATTCAATAAATTTTTTGTTCTTTGCTTGGGTAGGGACTTGTCCAAAAAATTTATGGTTGCCTTTACTGCATCTAGGGTCTCCCATAGGGTAGGAAGCAACACTATCCACAGCCCCAAAACCTACACCCTCATCCTCACTGCTTTTGCAATCTGAAATCAATGATTTCACCACCAGTCTGTCTCCTTCAATAGCATCCTTAACAGAGCCATACAAGTACTTCATGACTACATCTTCATTTTCAAAAGGCTGTTCAATCCTGCTTCCTTTATTTGCAGTGGTTTCCTCCATGGATCCAACAATAGAACCATCAAAACCCTTTTTGCAATCATTTTCATCAAAATCATAGCAAGGATCATCATAAAAAATTATAAAGAAAGGGCCTTTCGTTGAATTTAATAGAAAAAAGTCATCCAAATTGCCTGCTGGGGGAATCAGGGACTATTTCTACGTGAATACTGGAAGTGTGCAATGTCTCAAAATTTGCCCCCTTTTTATAGATTCCACCATTGGGTATTTGTTTATTTGTGCTGAGAAGTCCAGGTATGGAAGTGATGTCATCGCAGTCTTCATGGTGGCCTTCATTTTTACGACCAACAATGTTGTTCTGTTCACATCCTGGGCACAAAAACTCACCTATAATAGAAGCGATATCATCATGATTTGAAGTATCCTTTGAGTTGTTTCCTTGATCTGAGGCACCACAATCCTGGAGCTGTGCATTTATGTTGGGAACTCCCTCAACCCTTTTGCCGTCAGGCTGATCCTTCAGCACAACAGGGACATCGCCAACATTTCCTTCATCTCGAAAGATATCAAGTGCTTGTTCTTCCAAGAGGTTAAGGAAGAATTCTTCAAATGCCACATTTTCATCTTTAGAAATCTGTTCCTTATCTAGGAAACCCTCACAATTTACTAGAATAATAGCATTACCATCTCTGTCGGAACCGGACTTCTGAGGAAAATCATTCGTCTGGCTTTGCTGCAAGTATGTGACACTCCTCTCTTCAACAACACCTTTGCCATCCTCCTGTGGGATAACATAAATTTCTCCTCCATGATCAGGGATGTCACTGCTATCCCCTTCATTCAAATTTTCATCATCTTTTGCGTGGCTATCAATACTAACCTCCTCAAATTCTGGGCAGGAGCCTTCTGTTGGAGCAGATTTATCACCACAATTTGAAGCATTAGCATGAAATTGTAGAAAATCAGTGACATAAGCACATTAACAAAGAGCTAATGTCACACACTTAGTAAAAAATTGATCTGTCTTAAATGAAAATAACCCACATCACAGTTACGCTTCATAAACAGAAACACACATTACTAAGCACATTTGCAGTGAAAAATAACAATGAACAGCAGTCACAAATCCATGTAAAACTCAGAAATTTTGGCAACCAGCCAGGGAAAACCCCAATGTGGAGAAACCCAATGAGAGATTTTATTCAGCTTCAGGAAAGTACATATCAGCAGCAGAAATACATTTTCCAGCAAGAGAAATTTACTCACAGCACCCAACAGTCCCCACAATATTCTGTCTTGAAATCTGTGCCAAATCCGTATTATTGTACGGCCCTCTCTCACTGAACAGCAGCAAATAAATGCATTAACAGTTTGCTGTATGGACTGTCCAGAACTGTCCTCCAGCAGCAAAGAAAGCCCAGAACTCGCCTTGAAATTCGAGCCAGCAACAGCCTCGAAATATGTCTCCGTTCTCCTTGCTGTATGGACTGTACGGATCCGTACAGTATGGCCTCCAACAACAAATATTTCCAGCACCTCTCACAGAAAACCCTCTTGGGAAATGTGCCCAATGTTTATTGGGAAAAGTGCCCAGTTTGCTGCCCTCACTCTCCTATAAGCTCTCTCAGAAATCTCTCTCAAAAGTGTCTTGCACACTGCCCTAGGTTCACTCTTGTAACCTGAAAATGACTTTTCACATCTAAATGTCTTTTCACCTTCCCCATCCCTAGATCTAATGGCCAAGATCTAATCTTGCCTTTACAAGATCAAGGGACATGATTCATTCCCTCCAAAATGAATCACTTAAAATATTAAAGTACAATTTCACTTTATGACATAAATGCACTTTATGAAATAAAGTCACTTTAATATTAGAAGGTTACTTTACAAAAAGTCACTTTAAATAAAAGGGCCACTTTATTACAACTTTATAAAACACCTTTTACAAAGTTAAGTGCCTAGTAGTGTAAATGTGAGGTCACTTCCGCATACAAGACAAAACATGCGGAGTACCTCCCGAGCTACCAAAAGCTAACAGAAATACCTCAGGGCCTTTTATGATATCAACGCCATCATGATGACTGTCTTCTTCCTCCAGGAGAGCCTCATCATCATCAATCCCTTCATTGCCTTCAATAAGGCCAAGAAGGCCCTCCTACTGTAGGGCTGTCAATAACTCATGATATGTCTTCAAATTTTTGAGAGTTAGGACCCTAGTGCTTGAGAAATTCTTCAACAAATATTTTGAAGGAGGGGATGCTCTTTTGATTGCAAGAGTGTCGGACCTAATCCCGTTGCCTTTGTCCCAATGAGCATACAAAGGACCTTATCAAGAGGTTTGTCTTCATGTCTTCCTTTGAATGTAGATGCATACCTCACGAGCAACAAGATATGCGGGACAACACAACAAGGATCATCATTGAATCTTGGGAGACTCTTGGTATATTTTAGAGGAGGCTTGTTTGGGTATCCTGGGACATTCTTAATATCTAGAGCAGGATACATTTCATGTAACTCCCAAGGAGCCATCCTTCAACATGTGCAATTTCTACATAAAAGCTCAATCAAAATTTTCGTGCCTTATGACAATGGAGTCACCAAGGTGAGTTGTAGATGCATTCACATTGATTCTTGTCTCACCTTACAAGCACATAGTCTTCAAAATTTGTAAGAACAAGGTGTTCATTCTTCCAATGGAGTCACCAGGAAAAGATCTTCAAATTTGAAAAATTCCTCCAATGTCGTCTTCTAGGAAAATGGACTTTGTCCTCGACAACAATGCCAAAATGTTATCGCACAAATTCACACTTGTTGAGCTAAACTCTGAAAACTCAAGTGCAATCTTGCGTAATGGAGAGGAAAGGCCACTGTCACCTCACTAATCCCTCTTTCACTTCAAGCCAACTCTCCTCTAGCTCAAGGGGGTTTCCCTAGTTTGAGATTGCTAGGACTTGGGGGAGTAAAGCTCAAGATGGTGTGGAGAGTGAGTCCAAGCAAAATGGTCTTTGGTAAGCTTGAGGATAAAGAAAGTGGTTGGAGGTTTTGAGATCAATGTCTTTTCGTTGGGCATATGGAGTCAGTGTAGCACTTCAATGGAGGCCAAGGGAAAAATAAGACTTGAAAGTCTATCCTAGGATTATCCCCTCATAAGCCTAGGTCAACCTTCTAGGAGAGGGAAAACCCTAGAGTTTATCCCCTCATAAACCCTAGGTGCCATCCTATTTCTTCAAGAGCTTCTAGCACAAGATCAAGAGAAGTAGGTTTTAAACCCTAGGGGGATAACCACTCCTAACCCCTAGCCAAGGAAAACCTTAAGGGGATAACCACCCCTACCCTTTAGGCAAACCTTGAATGCTTCAATGAGTTAATATGGATAAAACAAGGGAAGGGGATGACCACTCTCAATCCTTCCTTAGGGTTTCAAGGATACATGATAGCATGCACTTATTACTACTCTAATAAAGCATCCACCAGATATACCAAGACAAACACTTAAACTTGGTATAGAACACTTACTATACCAAGTTGCTATGCATGAGAAATCTCAATTTCACTAAACATCCACCAAAACAAGAGAAAACATCCACTAGATCAATCTTCCAAAAACTGCGTCCAAGTACAACACAAGATGCTTCAATAAAATTTCAAAATTTCAGACCTCTTAAGGGATTCCTCCCTCAAGTTATGTTGTCCAAATGAGAGGAGGTGCCTCTCTATTTATATGGGAAAGGCTCAACCTCCTCTTACAATAAAATATTATTTTCTAACTTAAAATCCCCTATTAGCCTATGGAGGGGCAAAAAACCCTCTTCATCAATTAAATAATCCAAATAACACAAAACTTGGGCTTTTCATGGCACATGTGCAACAAAAAAGGGACATAAGCCCCCAAAATTGAGACACATCATCGAAAATGCTCCTTGCCCGTAGCATCCAGCCTCTAAAGGCCCTTCATTGCTGAATTGTGCCACAAGGAAAACAAACAAGCCCCCCTAACGCTAGGCCTCTGAGTTCAACCTCTTCTGAAATTCTGTGTTATGGTTATGTTTCCTTAATCTGGTCGATTTCGCTGCAGGAGCTGGCTGAGAGATCTGATACTTGGAGGCATACTTCAGGAGACAATCCCTTTCTCAACTGCCAACTACCAACAGATCTGAAAACAGTGCTCTTAAAGCACTTTAACCTTCTGAACGACCTGGTTGTATAGCTGGTTTTTACAGCTTACAAATCTGCCTGTTGAAAAACGTTCTGGGCGCCATCACTGTGACAAAATCTGCTGGTGACTGCTGATCCCACCAAAAATCTGCCTGTATAGTACCATTGCAATTATCATTCATGTTTTTGATGTATAGTACCTGTCATTCTCTGAGCCTCCTCCAAGCTAGGGCATTTTTCTCCTTTAGGTTTTGTCTTGCCACTTGTCATCCCTAGAGCTCCAGTGAGGTAGAGTGTTCATCTTGTAAGGCTTTGTTTGACCATTGCCTCGCCATAATTCTTACTTTAGGAATCCTACAATGTAGGGTGTTCATCTTATGGGGTTTGCTTGCTTGGTCACATCCATCTACATGGTCTGGGGTCCCTTTAACAAGCCAACCATATTCCTCCACACCTTGGATGATGAATGGTGCTTGAGCAAGACAAAACAAAGTGCATAACCTCCAAGTGTCTCCCACAACTTGAGTGTCACTGAACTCCAAGGGTCTTTGGTTGTTCTTAGTGAGAGAGGAAAGCCCATGAAAATGTGAAACAACCGTGCAATTTTAGGGGGCAACAATTGGCTTCATATGGGGATTTCACTACCTTGTGGGGTGCAAGAGAACTCTAGAAGATCTACTGAATTTTTACTTGCAAGATGTATCAAAGGGTTGGTTGTTTATGATGGGATGGATCAAAAACTTCACATCCCTGTCAGATAATACAAAATGTCTTCAATCCCAATTTATTACAAAAGAATTGAGAATTTTGATCTAAATACTCACTCTCAAGGGGCACTGCAAATAAAGTCATGACCCCAAAATGCCAAAGAGAGCATAGATGAAATCCACTGCTCGTGAACATCAAGCTTATTCTTCCTACCCTACTCTATTTTATAGGAAGATGCAAATGCTAAGTGAAATCAAAGAACCAATGTAACAACTGTGTCTTCTCAACAACAACATAAGTTCCCCCCTTGTGTTTGGCAATAAACCAAAACAAGGCTTCATCAAACGTCCTCAAGCATAGGCTAGAATCCTTGTCACTGTGTGGCTGAAAACTAGGCAAGCTTTTGAAGACGGAAGAAAGCACCAAGATCACACCAAGGTTGGCATGTGCCGCTACATGCATGTTCTATCCTATGTTGGACAAGGTTGGTATATTCATCACCTCCGACATATGAATGGGGCAGCCCATCATCAGGCCACAAAACGCTTCCATGTGCTATATCATGCTTCTCCAAATGCTGTTTTGCATGCTCCTCAAGCAACAAGGGTTTAAATGGTTGCTCCAACATAAACATGCAAAAAAATTGCTGCCCTTCTTTGTTTCCCTCTATCAGTGCTCCAAATGATGCATGCCATAAAAAATCAGATTTGAAAAAGCTCATGATTTGGGGCTTGATGCCCTCTTTTGTGAGGCTGAAAAATGCTGCCATACATCAAAAAATGTGCACACTGCTGTCCCAAATATATTGCAGCCTCTAAAACACACCTTGCTGATTTTTTAGAAAAACACGGGCACAAGCTAAAGAAATCAATGGCTGGAAAATTTATGCATGTATAATGTGATCATAATGCTCTTTATGCTGTGAGAAATCTACCCCATTGATGAGGACAGACAAATGTTGATTAACGACCAAACATGCATCATATACCTCAATATCTTTTGGCTATCCAAGACCCAAGGAAATAGGACCTGCAATGTCTTCTTCATGCACCATGGAATGGCTCCCATTACTGATTGGAAATGGAAAGTGCCAATTCAAGTTTTCCTCCAAGCTCTCGCTATTCGTGTCATAGATGGAATCTCCATGAAGAAATCAATGATCCACATCCAATCTGTGTCTTCCAATCACAAAAAAAGTGCTCATGTTCTTGGCTTCCATGTTGTTTGTCACAAGAGCTATTGGAGGCACTTACAATTTCCTCCTCCAAGGGTTTCTCTACAAGATCTATATCCCTTTTGATTCTTCAAAAATTTCATCATGTTCATACATTTGAAAAGGAAGTTCACCATGACTAACCAAATCCTTGTCCTCCTTGGAAATGATGATGGCTGTTGGAATGTCCTACGCAAGTCTACATCATCATCACACGATGCTTCTTTCATATCAAGATGATGTGCATAGCCTTCAATGGAATCTTCACCATCAAGATCTTTATGAGATGCTACACCAAGGTCTTCCAGAACTTCATCACACTTCTCAGACAGACCTGAAATCTCATGTACAAGTGGCTCATGCGATGAATGGGAAAGTTGGTCCTCCAAGGACTCCTCATGAAATTCATTTTGAAGCTGCTTGATGGCTGATCCATAACCTCCTTCTGCAAGAAGGGCATTCAATGCTTGAACCTTTTCTTCTATTTCAGCCACTAGAGCCTTTGAAGGATTACTAGGAAATAGAAGCATAAGATCTTGTATCTCCTTGTTCTTTCCATGACAAAGGCATAGGCATCAATTGGATCTTCTTTTTTTTCCTAACTAACATCCCAATGCTTCCGAAATGCCCTGATCAAACCTACAAGTGAAAATATTTCCTTTGGACTACAATCATAAGACCACTCCAATGCATCATCTTTCACGGTGAGCACAAACATTTTTATAACAACATCCTCATGGACAACATTGAATCTTGAAATGAATTCAATGAAAGTTGTAACATGTAGTGTAGCTGAATTAGTATGTCCATGGAACTTTGGAATGTGCTTGCCCCAATCTGGATGAGTGAACTCATTTGGATACACAGGATACTCAAGAAATCTAATGGATTGAACCATCCTTCCATCCACGATTCTTCAAAAAATGTCATACTTCTTCACCTTCCAATCTTCAAAATGGAAAACTGATATGAAAATTTTAAAATGCATTACCATCATACCACGTTCCTACATTAGTGGAGTCACCAGGTGAGTCTTCAAATTGTTGAATTTTTGATTCTTAGCTCATGCACATGTGGTTTATTTCAATTTAGCATGTACTTGAACCATAAACAATGCAGCAATACCATACACAAGTGTGGCAGTAATCAAGATCACAAGAAGAATAACCATGCACAAGAAGAGTTTATCCTGGGAAAACCCTTCTCAATCAAGGGAAAAACCCAACAATCCTTTGCTATAGATTCAAGAGAATATCCCCCACACCATAAACCCTAGAGCACACAAGAGGGTTCTCTATGACCTAGAAACTTGCGCCTAAGAGAAGTGTGCACTTCAGCCAAACAACTTATCTTGAGAGAATGTTACAAGTGTGTGAGTGAGTGATCCACAATGGGGATCTACTCTTATTTATACAAGACCTAGCACATCAAAAGGATGTGTCTATTGGCACAATAGGGGCGACCTGTTCAATTGAATAATATAATTAATCTTTACACAATATTAATTATCTTTTACATGGTGGGGCCGACTTGTACTCTTTACAACACAAATTAGGGTTACAACAATTCTTACTCTCAAACAATATAGCAAGGGATCCATACATCCTCTAGTGCTCAGCCACTAGGGACACGTCCACCTGTGCTTAGCCACATGGTCGTCACTCTCAACAAATTAACTCAACCAAGTCCCTAGGACTCGCTCTGTTGTAAAACTCGTGAAAAACTCGCGAGTTCTCGCGAAACTCGCGAGTTTTTCCAGCAGCCGAGTTTTAAAGAAAAAATCGCCGAAAAACTTGACCGAGTTTTTTCACGAGTTTTTGGCGAGTTTTTGGGAAAAACTCGCGAGTTTTTGGGAAAAACTCGGTTAAAACTCGCGGGTCGATGGGAAAAACTCGCCCGTCTTAAATTTTTGAATAGTCTCATTTAATGGTAATGTTAAATTCTTAAAGTAAAAGTGACATTCTCCTTTATCTTTCATTTCCATCCTTTTACTTAAATTTTTAACATT
>SNQJ01S0220776.1:15108-27970 GCA_010110895.2 Picea sitchensis | reverse complement strand
AGTTTTCTTTCCATATTCATGTGGCAATCTGTCTATTTGATGCTATTGTTGCTTTAAATGTTTCAAAAGTTAAAAAAAAATGAATATTTTTGTATTTTTTTAAGTTTGCCGATTTTTTGCCGAGTTTTACGAAACGTTGTTTTTTGGACCCCGGCGAGTTTTTCCCCGAGACGAGTTTTACAACATTGCCTAGGAGTACCATCTGGAGAGCCATCTCAAGTTGACTCAAATATGTCCATAGGAGTCAGACAGGAGACCATCTCAAGTCGTCTCAACTTAGTCCAGAGGATTACGACAAGAGACCACACATCATCTCAACTCAGTCCGGAGGAGTATGACACACCCATCACATGGGCTCTCTCACAGATCGTCTCAGCTTAGTCCAGAGGAGAACGACCTGGAGAATGTCTCATGAAGTTGCAACCAACAACACTCCCTCTCAGCTAGGGAGGCATTCTCCACCAGGCCAAGTCTCTTAGGGAAGTACTCGAACTTCGTCCTGGCAAGTAGTTTGGTGAAGACATCTGCAACTTGCTTGTGTGTAGAAAGGTACTACACATGTACTTCTTTCCTCTGCACCATATCTATGATGTAATGGTATTTGATCTCAATGTGTTTCGATTTATCGTGAAACACAGGATTCTCAGAGAGCTTCACACAACTCTGGTTATCGCAATGGATAATGGTGGAATCCATCTCATGACCAAATAAGTCTGCAAGGAGCTTGCGAAGCCACACTGCTTTGCGGACTGCCACACATAATGCAATGTACTCTGCTTTTGCGGTACTCAAAGCCACATAAGTCTGTTTCTTGCTGCACCAGGAAACCATGGCAGATCCCAAAGTAAAACAACAACTGGATGTGCTCTTCCGGTCCACTGCGCTCCCTGCCCAATCTGGATCGGCATATCCCTGCAATTTGATGTCTACACTGGAGGCATATCTCAGGCCATAACCAATTGTGCCTCGTAGATATCTCAACACATGCTTCGCTGCTATCCAGTGTCTCTGTCTCGGCTGACTCATAAACTGGCTGAGTACACTCACTGCATAGCATATATCAGGTCTGGTTTTAACCAGATACATCAATGATCCAATCAACTGTTTGTAAAGATGTGGATCAATCTCACCTGAATTAGAAGAAGCCTCGTTCATCTTCTTCAGATTCATCATCATTGGTGTAGGCATGGATCTGCAGTCTGTCATCCAGAATTTCTTCAATATCTCGACTATATATTTTCCTTGACTCAGGAAAATCTCATCATTCCTCTGCCATACTTCTAGTCCCAAGAAGTAGTGCATCATACCAAGGTCCTTCATCTTGAATTCAGAAGTCAATGCACGCTTGCATTCAACAATAAGACTTTCTGAACCGGTGAGGAATAATTCATCAACATACAAGACCAAAATCAGGCACTCATCACCAACAATGTGATAGTATAGGTTGGGATCAACAACACTCTTGCTGAAACCCAAACTCATCAAGTATCCATCAATCTTCTCATACCAAGCACGAGGTGCCTGCTTTAGTCCATACAAGGGCTTTCTTCAACTTGCATACATGAGAATTTTTCTCATGTGTCACGAATCCATCTGGCTGCTCGATATAAACTTCTTCTTCAATCTCACCATTGAGAAAGGCTGTCTTCACATCCATCTGATGTAGTTTCCAACCCATGGATGCAACTAGGGAAATGATCGTACGGATGGAAGTGTATCGGGCAACAAGAGAAAACGTCTCCTCATAATCTATTCTCTCCTCTTGAGAGAATCCTCTAGCCACAAATCTTGCTTTGTACTTCTCGACACTTCCATTAGCTGCATGTTTGATCTTATAGATCCACTTGGAAGTTACTATAGACTTCCTTTCTGGTCTCTGAACAATATCCCACACATCATTCTTCATGATGGACTGATACTCTTCGGTCATGGCATCTTGCCAAACCTGCTAATCTGTTGCTTCTCCATGATAAGAAGGCTCAATATCGATGATGTGGCTCATAGCTGAAATATAGCTCGAAAATCTCTGTGGTCTCTTGCTCTCTCGGAATGTGCCACGTGGAGCTGCATGTCCCTCTGCCTCTTGTAGAGTCTGTTGAGCCCAAGCAGGCCTCTTATGGCCTATTGCAATGTCTCTGGGAATATCAATTGGATCAATTGGATCTGTAACTGTCTCCCTCTGAACTGCTGAAGGGGGAGAAGGTACCGTCTCTTCCTTCTCACTATCAATCTCCATCTAAGATTCTTTGGATCTTCGGAAGGTTATCTCTTCCTCAAAGGTGACATCTCTACTAACCTTGATCTGTCTTTGACTAGGGATGTATATTCGATATGCCTTCGAAGATTCATTGTACCCCACAAATGTACCCTTTCTCCCTGAAGGGTCTAGCTTGGTCCTCTTCTCCTTGGGTACATAAAAGTATACTGGACACCCAAATATCTTGAAGTGTCCAACCTTAGGCTTCACTCCGGTGAAAGCTTCTTCGGGAGTCGTGTTCTTCAGAATTTGACGAGGAATCCTGTTCTGAACATACACAACTGTCATGGATGCTTCTGCCCACAGAATCACAAGTAGATTATGATCATGTATCATTGCTTTGGTTGCCTCAATAATGGTTCTATTCTTCCTCTCTGCAACCCCATTCTGCTGAAGGTTATAAGGAACGATGTACTCCCTCTTGATCCCTGCCTCAATACAGAAATCACTGAAATCCCTAGAGGTGTACTCTCCTCCATTATCTGATCTCAGCACCTTGATCCTCCTCTCGGTTAGGTTCTCAACCTGAGCTTTAAACTCTTGAAATCTCGCAAGGATTCCATCCTTGGTCTTCAAGAAGTAAATCCACGTCTTCTAAGAGTGATCATCGATGAAGAGCACATAGTACATATATCTGTTCAAGGAAGCAAAAATCATGGGTCCACAAACATCTGAATGTATCAAGTCCAAGATCCCCTTGGATCTACTGTCATTGCTCAAGAAGGACCCCTTGACATTCTTTCCAAGAGAAAAACCTCTGCAAACGCCATTATGTTGAACATGTATCTCTGGAAGGCCTATCACCATCTTCCCCAGAGTGGGAAGGGCTCTATAATGTAAATGAGCAAGTGTCCTATGCCATAGCTCGCTCAAGCTGATAGTATCATGTAACAGGGCCTGGACTAGTCAGACAGTCAATCTGTACAAACTGTTTTCTCAAACACCAATCACTCGGGTAGAATCCATGTGTGAGTTCTTGTGCCATGCAAGAAATTTTCCTTCAGAGAAGGTAACCTTGTAGCCTTTATCCTCTAAGGCAGAAACAAAGAAAAGGTTCCTTTTCATCCCAGGTAGTACCTCACTTAATTGAAGTGGTATGTCAAAATCTAGTTGGAAGGTAGAAGTTCCAACTCCTTTCACAGTATATCTGGCATTATGACCAAGTACAACATGTAGACGAGACTCTTTCTCAACAAGGTTTGTAAGATGTTCTCTATATCCAGTCATGTGTCTGGAAGCACCACTGTTAATTAACCAAATATCACTATCTGTAGGAACCGTACCTGAGAGTGTTGATATGAAGACAAATGCTTCATCTTTTATGTCTTCATCTTTCTGATGTGGTTCTGGATCAACATTGGTAGTGGATACAAGTTGTCTTCCTTTCTTCCTAGTAGGACAATTTCTCGCAATGTGTCCATACTTGTCACATCTGAAACACTGAATCTTTGAATTGTCTTTTCTATGTTCATGACCTGAAGCTGATGAAGTTTTCTTGTCTTTGAATGCTTTGTTGAAACTTCTTCTATTCCTTCTGCCTCTCTTTGCATGAGAAGCAAGAGCTTGATTTTCATCATGATGGGAGTCTTGTACTCCTTTGGCTATTAGTCTGGTTTCCTCCTGGGTGTAGTCTATCCATAGATGATCAAACTCAGGTAGATCTACTCTTCCACTGATACTTTGAAGAAATGGTTCCCAATGTCTTGGAAGAGCATTAAGAGTAGTCATGACAAGTTCTCTGTCTGTTATGGTTTCTCCAATGGCACCTAGCTTATCTTTGATCTCTGAGATCCTCATGAAGAAGGTGGCAATGGTGTCATCTTTCGTCATCTTGATATTTTGAAGCTGATGCTTCAACGTAAGAGCTCTGCTTGTGTTGTTTCTCTCAAACATCTTCTTCAATGCATTATACATCTCATAAGCTGTCTTCAAGGTAGCAATATGAGGTAGTAGATGATCTCTTATTGAATAGATGATTATCTTTGACATCGTCTGCCTTCCAATCAACTTTCTCTTCATCGGTTGTTGTTTCTGGTAGAGTCTTTTTTATCAAACTCAATAGGTCATCCTCTTCCAGAGTGATTTGTAGTCTTGATTTCCATGAGCTGAAGTTGCTTAATCCATCAAGCCTATCTTCCACCAAAGTTCTGTTCCTCATGGCTTGTAGATTCTTCACAAACCCTAACGGCTAGGTTAGAAAACCTAAGTGCTAGGCTAGAAAACCTAAGGGCTAGGCTAGGCTAGCAACTTTAGGTTTCGTTGGACTTATGAATGCCAACAATAAGCCTTTAGATAGTCAAAAGAACCCTGGTGAGCTGCAAAAATCCTTCAATGAGCTGTAGAAACCCTAGAGGACGAAATTCTGCAGAAACCCTAGAAACCCTAGGGGCCAAAACTCAAAACTTCTTCGATTTGAAATGTGAGAGTTGCAGGAGGTACATTGAAGGAGGCCGTACACACCTATGCAAAATTTAGCCCCAATGTTCAAGTGGAAGGTGCTAAAGCCTAAAACTAGCTTGACAAGGGGGGGGGGCATTTTTGTAATTGCAACATGAAGGTGACGTTTGGCTTGGAAAGGTGCTGGAGGGCTTGTGCAATGGTTCTTCATGAACTTTGCTCTGATACCATGTTAAATTTTTGATGCTTAGCTCATGCACATGTGGTTTATTTCAATTTAGCATGTACTTGAACCATAAACAATGTAACAATACCATACACAAGTGCTGCAGTAACCAAGATCAAAAGAAGAATAACCATGCACAAGAACACAAGAGTTTATCCTGGGAAAACCCTTCTCAATCAAGGGAAAAACCCAACAATCCTTTGCTATAGAATCAAGAGATGATCCCCCACACCATAAACCCTAGAGCACAAAAGAGGGTGCTCTATGACCTAGAAACTTGTGCCTAAGAGAAGTGCGCACTTCGGCCATACAACTTATCTTGAGAGAATGTTACAAGTGTGTGAGTGAGTGATCCACAATGACGATCTACTCTTATTTATACAAGACCTAGCACATCAAAAGGATGTGTCTATTGGCACAATAGGGCCGACCTGTTCAACTGAATAATATAGTTAATCTCTACACAATATTAATTATCTTTTAAATGGTGGGGCCGAGTTGTACCCTTTACAACACAAATTAGGGTTACAACAAATCTTACTCTTAGACAATATAGCAAGGGATCCATACATCCTCTAGTGCTTAGCCACTAGGGACACGTCCACCTGTGCTCAGCCACAGGGATGTCACTCTCAACAGTTTAACTCAACTAAGTCCATAGGAGTACCATCTGGAGAGTCATCTCAAGTCGACTCAACTAAGTCCATAGGAGTCAGACAGGAGACCATCTCAAGCCATTTCAACTCAGTCCAGAGGAGTACGGCAAGAGACCACACGTCATTTTAACTCAGTCCAGAGGAGTATGACACACCCATCACATGGGCTCTCTCACAGATCGTCTCAGCTCATTCCAGAGGAGAACGACCTGGAGAATGTCTCATGAAGCTGCAATCAACAACACAAATGCCTTCAAGTCTACTGGATGTCCTCACCTCCACAAACAACAAAAATATTTTGGAGCAGGGATTTGTTCCTTCATAGCATCACCACATGACAATAAGTTCTTCAAAGAAATACCCTTAGCAAATCATTGTAGCCAATTTGTTGAATCTTGGGAATTGGAGTTTGTCCTCAGTAATGATGCCAATTTGTTACCTCCTAGATCCACACTTAAAGATATTCAAGTCCTTGAATGAAGTGCAAACCTAGAGGCTCTTAGGAAGGTTGCCTACTATCACCGGAACAACTCTTCCTCTCACTTCAGGCCGATTCTTTTTTGACACAAGGAGGGAAATCCTAGAAAAAGAAGTTAATGATATTCTTTAGAAATAAAGGGATGGTGGATTGCCAAGACCAGTGTCTATCCAATTGGGTGATGGAGTTAGGATCAACAATCAAGAGGGTTCGTACAATATGGAAGGAAACATAGTTATTCTATTACAAACATGTTTTAACCAACCACATGGATTCACTTCAACATGCATAAAATTAAAGGGGGGACCTTCCAAAGATGCTCCTTATAACAAGTACGAAATCAAACAAGTACTAATGTGCACTTATAAATGTAGACAAAGTGGGATAGCCTTATTTTTGAACGAACATCCAACAATACACCAAGTCTTCAATACCACAATATCAAGAGGACCTAAATGTGTCACACTTAACCTTCAACCCTACCTAGGGCATCCCTCAAAAATACAATGAATAGTGCTAACTAGGAAATTGTAGCAACAAATATCCTTGAATAAGTACAATGCTTACAACAAGATTTGCCCTTCTTCAAAGATCATTATTATACCAGTAGATTGTACAAGTAATTTCCAGCCATCAAATGAATCCAAGAAAAATAAAAGAAAGATGATGAACCTCACATTGAAATGCCCTTTAACTTCTTCCTCTCAAAGATCTTCAACTAAGCTTGAAGGGGATCTCCCACACTTCCATCCATGACTTTTGGCCATTGTACCTCTTGGTATTTATAGGTTTCTAATTTGAACAAGCCCTAATTATGGCGCTCCTTCATAGGGCCCTTTAGGGTTTTTTAAAGTCCCGAAGATGCCATGTGTAAGCTCTTAGTGCTAGGGTTCACTTCCCAAAGATCATCAACTACTCTAGTGCACCTTCTTTTCTCCTCATGAGCACCCCACAATTAATGATGTTTTTCTCCTTTAAGTCGCCTCTTATGGTTCTATTTTTGCATTAGGTCAGGGCTGACCTAAACATAACTTAAAGTTATGTTTAATTACTCCTTTTCATTAAGTTGCAACTGCTTTTATTAGGGACGACCTATCCATAACTTACATACAATGCCTAAATTTGTGTTTCAAAGAGTTTTTTGGCCTCTTTCTTGCTCGGGCACTCCTCTAAATATGTACAACATGCATTGAACAAAGTGTAATGCTCCCAAGGGACCTTTTGTGACCATAGGAACGCTTTCTAGTGCCACATGGCACCACTTCAAGCAAGGCGTTCCTCTTTTATCTCCTTCCCTTTCCACTTGTCATGCTCTGGCCCTCGTCCAAGTTAGGGCATTTTGCTCCTTTAGGTTTTCTTTTGCCACATCTCATGCCCCAAAGCTCCAATGAGGTTGAGCATTCATCTTCTAGGGATTTGTTTGGCCCTTGCCTTCCCATGAGTCATGCTCTCTTGCAATGTAGGGAATTCATCTTCGAGGGTTTTCTTGCTTGCTCACCTCGATCTACGTGGTTTGGGGTCCTCCGGAACATCCTCCAACATGCCAACCATATTCCTCTACACCCTAGATGATGAATGGTGCTTGGGAAAGAGGGAATAGAGTGCAAAACCTCCAATTGTTTCCCACACCCTGTAATTGGAACTAAACTCTAAGGGTCTTTTGTTGAGCTTAGTAAGAGAGGAAAGCCCATGAAGATACTTAATGACCCTACATTTTCAAGGGGTGACACTGTTTGTGCTCTTCCATTCTTGAAGCTATTTTCATTCCACTCCTCTTGTCCTTTGCCATGTATTTGTCTGTTGTGAACACAACTTCTACATGTAACAAAAAGAAAATGTATATATTTAGATTAGGAATGTAAAGAGTACTTTTAAACATAGATTTCAATCCTTTGTCCTACTTTTTCTTGGCATAAATATGTATGCCGTAGTCGTGAATCCACAAAGTAAACATAACATTCCCTTTTTTTCACATGCTGTGACATGTAGATGTCAACATGCCACCTATTTGGCTCACACCCATAAACATCTACATTCATCCATTGACCATACTTATGAGAATATGAACTTTACAGGGTTGCCATCTTTAACAAAACTTCATAAAGGAACAACTGAATTGCAAAACAAGAATGGCTTACCTCAAACACCTTTCTTTCCACCACTTTTGGTGAGCAATAACAAACACTGCAGTTGTCTCCTGGAGTTTTCTCTCACCTCCAATTCTGATTTCTGTCACTTGGTACTATCTTTCTAGCAATAGAAAGCAATTTATCCATCTCGTCTTATGGCTACCATAACAACTTTTCCTTTGCATCCTTTTAACAAAAACTTCCTTTTGCTGTCCTCACTCTTGTCTTTTGGTCTCCCAACCCAATCCTCGCCTCCAAGCACCAACATGTGCTTTCTAGATTTGTTTCATGTGGGCCACCAACCATACCTACTATTAGAGTATGTAGCTCGGGTAGGTACTTCCACACTAGGGGTGTCTAGTAGTGTGGAAGGGCCCCCCATGATGTCTAGACAACTTAATGTTGGTGGGGATCACTTAAGTCAACTTGAGATTAAGTCACAACCATTTGGATGTGACTTAAGTTGTCTCAATAATTGATTAAGTCCCCACCGTCAGATCTAGATCTTAAGGAGAAGATCTAAGCACTAGGATTGAATGAGAGAAAGGCTAGGGTTATAAAACACCAAAAAGGCCTCATTTCTCTCATATCTCTAGTGAAGACAAACCAACTGAGTGAGAGTGCTTCTTCTAGAGAGATCTAGTAACTGGTTGAGCTGAATCAGTCAAGAAGGGGCCGAGTATGGTCAAGTGGAGACCAAGTTGGGTCGTGTGAGCAAGGGAGGGGCCGAGTAAGGGTCCAAATATTCTCCAAAGTGCAAGACATCAACAAGAAATAAAAGATACAAGCTGGAATGAAGAAATTGAGCCACCCATAAGTCATACCTAGTAGCTAGAAGGCCGTACGACTGGTACAGATCGATCAATGAGGCTAAGAGGGTACTGTACGGGTGCTAACAGTAGCAGAAAAGTTCTATTACAACCCAGTATAGCAGAAAGAGGGAGCCCGAGCTGTAAGAAGGGGTGCCGTACAACTGTACGGCTGCCCAACTAGAGGATTAGCGACTGTACAGAGCTGTACAACTGGTACGACCTCCTAAACCAGTATTATTGTGACGTTTTTGTATGTATCTTTGGATGAGAAACAAATATAATAAGGTTTTCCTCAGAGGAGTGGGGTTTCCAGAAATATCTGTGCTGATATCTTGTGTGGCTGCTCTAAATATTTCACTGTTAATGATAATAGCATAAAATATGTGTTTTCCAGCCATTTAATCAGATCTAAAACTTACTATGTTTGCTGGTTTATCTAAGATGTTTATGCTATAAAAGTTTACATGGTATCAGAGCTAAACCTCTGACAGCCCCCAAAAGACTTGTTGAAGTTTTGTGCTCCAGTGACAGAGAAGAGTAATTTGGCCCAGCTGCCAGAGAACCTGAAGTGAGTTGAATCAAGCTTCCTTCAGCAGCTCGGTCAAGATTTGACCTTGTGGAAGAGTGCCATAAGGTGTACAACCTTGCCAAGTTGAAGAAGAAGGATTTGTGAAGCGGGGGGGGATTTGTGCAGTCTAAGAGGGAGATGGTTGTGATCGACCTGATTCCAAGAAAAGGAATCTAGGAGCAGATCTACTCAGAAGTGCTGAGCTAAGAAGAGTTGCAGGAAGGAAATAATTTAGCAAGATGGCTACAAATATGAGATATGAAGAGAGATTGGATGGTGCTTCCAACTATATACAGTGGAAGTATCGGATGAGAAATGCTCTTCAAGAAAGCAAGGTGTGGGGTATTGTTGAGAAGGCTTCCACAATCCCCACCGATCCAAAGGATAAAGAAGTACATAATGCTCTAGAGACTAGAGCACAGAGGATTCTTCTAGATGGGGTAAAGGATCACCTCGTACCCAATATTGGTGAGAAGCCAACAACTCATGAGATGTGGTCACATTTGAAGGGATTGTTTGAAGCTAAGCATGAGAGCAGGATCATGGCTCTCAAAGAGAGACTTCAACACACACAGATGACAAAGGGGGAAGGTGTTGCAACTTACCACACCAAAGTGAAGCAATTGTTAGATGAGCTTCTTCCAGTAGGAGTAAAGCTCTCACTAGCCGAGATGGTTAGATCAGCCTTGAGAGGCTTCCCAAAGGAGTGGGATCCTTTTATTGTAGGAGTGGTAGCTAGAGAGAACCTAGCAAACTGGGACAGGTTATGGAATGATTGCTTCTAAGAAGAGATCAAAAGAGGTAGGGATGTGGATGAGGATGAAGAGGAGGAGAATCTTGCTCTCACTTCCAAGAAGGGAGCGAAAGGCAAAAAGGGCCCAACTTCGAGAGGAGGAACCACAGGTAGTGGCAGGCCAAAGGAAGATCTCTCGCACATAAAGTGCTATGTATGTGCCGAGTTTGGCCACGACGCCAGCCAATTCTCTCAAGCGAAGAAAGGCAAGGGAGCTAAGGGTAGGAAGCAACAAGTGGTTGCTTCAGCAGAAGAGGAGGATCATGATGAGGAAGAGGAGGAGCAGCAATTGGCTGCCACAACTCGCCAGTTTTCAAGGATGTTCAAGGATGAGTATACACTCTTCCTTGATTCAGAGGGTAGATCTACTAATGGGTGGTACCTAGACAGTGGTGCCACTTGCCACGTGACCGTGGAAAGATATGCATTCCAAGAGTTCTCAACTCAATATATGGGCTATGTAAGATGTGGTGTGCACTCTAGCATGGTGGCAGTTTGAGGAGAAGGGATGGTGTCACTACATATAGAATTAGGCAGGATTCTAAGGGTGCTAGGGGTACTTTATGTACCAGGAATGAGATTTAGTGTACTCTCAATCTCAACCTTGGAGGATCAAGACTACGATGTCAACGTCTTTGGTTGTGATGTGCATATTCGCTCTGTCAGAGGTCAGGCTCCAGGACCACCTGTGAAGATAAGCATCAGTGAGGATCACTTGTACAGGCTGTGGGGAAACCCATCTATAACTTTAGGAGTGGAAGTGATGGGATAGTTGGATCGCATTTGAGAGAACAAGAGGCTCTCCTCAGCAGGACCACGTGGTGGGAGTGGACTTAGTTGGAGGAATGGGGATACCCAGATGGCCTCAATACAAGTGGCAACAACAACTACAGAGCAGAGCAGGTTGAGTATCCAGACTTAGAGAGGATGGGTCTCTTAGATTTAGAGGGAGAGACTCACAATGATGTGGACCATGGAGGGGGCAACTCTAGTGGTAGTACCTCCCTCGCTAAGAGGGAGTGTTAGAGTATGTAGTTCGGGCAAGTACTTCCACACTAGGGGTTTCTAGTAGCGTGGAAGGCCCCCCTAGGATGTCTAGACAACTTAATGTTGGTGGGGATCACTTAAGTCAACTTGAGATTAAGTCACAACCGTTGGATGTGACTTAAGTTGTCTCAATAATTGATTAAATCCCCATCTTCAGATCTAGACCTTAAGGAGAAGATCTAAGGGCCAGGATTGAATGAGAGAAAGACTGGGGTTATAAAACACCAAGAAGGCCTCATTTCTTACACATCTCAAGTGAAGACAAACCGAGTGAGAGTGGTTCTTCTAGAGAGATCTAGTAACTGGTTGAGTCGAACCAGTCAAGAAGGGGCCGAGTAGGGTCAAGTGTGTTGAGTTTTGATGTACCTTGGGAAGTGGTTCCCTTGTGGTTTTGAGCCTCTAATCACAAGAGGGAGATGTTGGTACCTTTGTACCTTGTACGTTTTGTCTAATGTCACTTTGACTTAGGAGTTTTAAGTCAAAAGTGAAATTAGTCACTTTTAGCCAAAAGTGACCATTAATTCACAAAGTGGGTGAATTAATAGACATAAAGTGAACTTAGGGAACTTAACCCAAAGTGGGTTTTGAGTTGAGATTATTGTGGGATGATCTCAACCATTGATTAGGGATGGCTTGGGATGATCCTAGCCATCCCCATTTAGGTTTCCTTATGGATTGCTCAAGGAGGGCGCAAGGGGCCAAGAGAGGCTCATTCACTCTTATGTTCACTTGGAGAATTTGAGAGGGAGCATGAGGGTGAGGTTGGAAGCAATGGAAGAGGGCAGATTGGGTGCTTCTATTTATGGAGGAGCTATGGGAGCTTGGTTCTCTATTTATTTGTGGTGATCACTTTGGCTTGGAGGAGGGCGCACTATAGGAGGAGGGTGCACACCTAGCAGGCATGAACTAGACTTGAGGGATTGCAGATTTGTTGGTCTCATTGGAGAGGTATCACACAAGAGGACATTGTGGTGCAAGGGATTCTTCTTCGGATAAAAAAAGGTCAAGGGCGCATCGCTTCAGTGAGTTTCGCAGCAAAGGGGAGAGGCACACTAAGCTTGGGCGCATTTCTTCTTGGTTCCTTTGGCAAAACTCAAGAGGAGCTTGCTTTGTATATATGTTCCATCATATTGTATTACTTGTTGTATCTCATTCTTTAGACACCACTTATATATACTTCCATTCCAAACTGGTTTTCCCTGAGGGGGTTTTATCCAGGGTCATGTCGACCAAAAATACCTGTGTCCTATTTTCATGCATGCTTAGAGTGTAGATAAGCTTATTTGTGTTGTAAAGATCTAGAGGAGTGTTACTTGTTTTGAGATATATTGCATGTGCTAACCACCGGTTCTAAAACACTTGTAAGGGAACTGTCACCGTCCTTATACACACTTGCAAACGTGAGCTAAGTCCTGCTCACTTAGTGTGTCCTCGGAGGCACAATGCTTAGGTTCAAAGTCCACGCTGTCACTTTGACTTGAACCTCTTCCGTCTAGGCT
>SNQJ01S0220776.1:0-15098 GCA_010110895.2 Picea sitchensis | reverse complement strand
ATAACAGACGCTTCCCGGACGCTTCACTTCCGAGGATTTTTGGAAAATGACGCTTCCGACGCTCCCGCTTCGCTCCCACTTCTGGCAACACTGATGCTGAGGGAGAGATCTTTGGTGAGATGCCAAGATCTAGGTGATCTCAGGTAGGTGGAGATGGACTTCCATCTAGAGATCAGGCAGGTCAGCAGATCAGTGTCAGGGCAGGTTGAGTAGATCAGTGTTAGGACAGGTCAAGTAGATCTGAGATAGAGGCTACTTTGATGAGAGGGTACAACCATACTCACCTAGGCCTTGCCAGGATGCAAGGAAGTCCACAGCTGGGACGAGATAGATTAGTGAGAAACACTTTCCTCGGTAAGAGGGAGTGTTGAGTTTTGGTGTACCTCGAGAAGTGGTTCCCTTGTGGTTTTGAGCCTCTAACCACAAGAGGGAGATGTTGGTTCCTTTTTACCTTGTACTTTATGTCTAATTTCACTTTGATTTAGGAGTTTTAAGTCAAAAGTGAAATTAGTCACTTTTAGCCAAAAGTGACGATTAATTCACAAAGTGGGTGAATTAATAGACATAAATTGAACTTAGGGAACTTAATCGAAAGTGGGTTTTGAGTTGAGATTATTGTGGGATGATCTCAACCATTGATTAGGGATGGCTTGGGATGATCCTAGCCATCCCCATTTAGGTTTCCTTATGGATTTCTCAAGGAGGGTGCAAGGGGCTCATTCACTCTTATGTTCACTTGGAGAGTTTGACAGGGAGCACGAGGATGAGGTTGGAAGCAATGGAAGAGGGCAGCTTGGGCGCTTCTATTCATGGAGGAGCTATGGGAGCTTGGTCCTCTATTTATTTGTGGTGATCACTTTGGCTTGGAGGAGGGCGCACTATAGGAGGAGGGCGCACACCTAGCAGGCATGAGCTAGACTTGAGGGATTGTAGATTTGTTTGTCTCATTGGAGAGGTAGCACACAAGAGCACATTGTGGTGCAAGGTATACTTCTTCAGAGCAACAAAGGTCAAGGGCGCATCACTTGAGTGAGTTTGGCAACAAGGGGGAGAGGCGCACTAAGCTTGGCGCATTTCTTCTTGGTTCGTTTGGAAAGACTCGAGAGGAGCTTGCTTTCTATACATGTTCCATCATATTTTATTACTTGTTGTATCTCATTCTTTAGACACCACTTATATATACTTCCATTCCAAATTGGTTTTCCCCGAGGGGGGGGGGTGTTTATCCAGGGTCATGTTGACCAAAAATACCTGTGTCCTATTTTCATGCATGCTTAGAGTGTAGATCAACTTATTTGTGTTGTAAAGATCTAGAGGAGTGTTACTTGTTTTGAGATATATTTCATGTGCTAACCACCGGTTCGAAAACACTTGCAAGGGCACCTCAAAGAACACTTAACCAATAAAAATTATGGGTAGAAAGTTACTAAACTGTTTGCTGTCCTAAAACGCATCAAAAGACAGTTTTGGAGATTGAAACTTAGAGCTAAATTCTGGTCAAGGGTAGACCAGATTTTGCAGGCTCATAGTACCTCAGTTTTCTTCAAAGTGGAGACCAAGTTGGGTCATGTGAGCAAGGGAGGGGCCGAGTAAGGGTCCAAATATTCTCCAAAGTGCAAGACATCAACAAGAAAGAAAAGATACATGCTGCAAGGAAGAAATCAAGCCACCCAAAAGTCATACCAAGTAGCTAGAAGGCTGTACCACTGGTACAAATCGATCAAGGAGGCTAAGAGGGTACCATACGGGTGCTAACAATAGCTGAGAAGTTTTGTTACAACCCAGTATAGCAGAAAGAGAGAGCTCGAGCATTAACAAGGGGTGCCGTACAACTGTATGGCCGCCCAACTAGAGGAATAACGACTGTACGGAGCCGTACAATTGGTACGACCTCCTAAACCAGTATTACTGTGACATTTTTGTATGTATCTTTGGCTTAGAAACAAATATAATAAGGTTTTCCCCAGAGGGGTGGGGTTTCCAGAAATATTTGTGCTGATATCTTTTGTGTGGCTGCTCTAAATATTTCACTGTTAATGATTATAGCATAAAATGTGTGTTTTCCAGCCAGTTAATCAGATCTGAAACTTACTGTGTTTGCTGGTTTATCTAAGATGTTTATGCTATAAAAGTTTACACCTACAACAAAATTTCATATGTGCACTTTTAAAAATTCGCACCAAAAAGACAAATTAAGATTGGAAAACAAGTTACCTTCTCTCTTCTCAAATTGTCCAACCTCTTGCCATTGACATACCACTGTAACACACCTCTTGCTGCACCCAACGTTCCTTTCAGGTTTTTTTATCACTCGAAAGTTGTTTTCCTTTCTCCATGCTGCTCATGGACGTTGTTGACCACCTATTTCAACTAGGTGTCAACGTCATATACCATGAAGATATATGACGTCGTGCCATGACAAAGTTGAAGACTTATGGCTCAGCAAGGCAATTTTGCCCCTCGACACTTCTTTCTGTGTACACAGAATGTCCGCTCCCATGCGTGGGATAATTTTGTAATATGTTAGCATGGGTCAAATAATTTAGTTGCCTAGGACTTTATCATTAGGGAAGTCCTTTCATTGAGTGCTTTTTTTTCCTCAGGTAATTAATCTTGTTTTTCAACGATTTTAATTACGTTTGAGTTTTTCACTCAATAATCCTCCAAAGTGGTGAAAGGCGTTCTAATCATCGAGTCCAATGGGTGACTAAGGTTTAAAGATGTTGTAAATGACCATGCTAGACATCTCCTAGAGTCTTGCGGAATTCCGTTAAGTTTTGATAGGATTTTTTAATAATTAAAATTTTCTGTAAATTGGAAATTTTAATTAATTTTGATGAAAAATGTAAAAGTTTGGTTCTTGTGGATTTTGTATAAGGGTGTGAGTACTCAAATCAAATGGATTATGACCCCATACAACCTTGGACCAAGTTTCAACTCAATTGGATAAGTTTTGCTAGGTCATTGTCCATGAGGAGTCCAAGTCAGTCAAAAGTAAGCAAATAATTGGCTAAGGTAAAAAAGCCAAAAATTGTAAAAGTGTATAAAGTCAAGAAAAGAAGTGGGGAAATGTTTTTTAATATATTTTCTAAGTTGGAAAAGTAAAAATCCACTTAGAAGAACCCCCCATGACAAGTCAAAAGGGGTTTGCCCCCTCACATCTCACCCCTCAAACCCTAACTCACTCCAAAACCCTAAAAGTGTGCCCCCCTTGACTTGTTCTCTCTCTCTTGGATGGGTGACACTTGTAACTCATCCAAGAGGGGTTTCTCCTCTTTCCCTCCTTTAAAATGAAGCCCCTTCTCCTCCTTTTGACATGAAGTTTTCATAGTAACTCCATTATACCAAAATCTCTCCCCACTCTCTTTTATTCTATTCCGTTTTTCTCTTGTAATTTTGGTGCCATTTGGTAACCTTTCTTGGAGCAATAAAGTGAAGCTTTGGAGGATCTTTTGGTGTTCTTTAGTGCTTTCATGGTGTATTCTTGGTTCTATTGACTACTCTTATGTGATATTTTCTCTTGGTGAGGTAACATTGTAGGTTTTGTTATTCTTGCTTCACATTGTCTTACTTGAAGAACCCTAAGCAAAGTATTTTGCTAGGGATAAATCTGTAGTAGTATTGCTATAGATTTATGTGATTTTTTTTTATTAGAGTTTACAAAGTATTTTGTAGGCCTCTTAAAGGATCTCACCTTCTTGCCTCATTGTGTAGTAAGGGTTTACAGATTTGCAGGTTGCCAATTCTTGGAGGAGGAACTCCAAAGGCTCCATTTTAGTTCAATTAATTCTCTGTTTTAATTTCAGCCCTTTATTTGTTTATTTTCTGAACATATAATCATCATAATCTTGCTAAAAATTCCAATTTTCAAGTTCATATTTTTTCTGTAAAAATTTCTATACATATGCTAACATAAAATTACATATTTTGGCGACTTTTAACATTTTCCAGCAAACTTTCTTTGCTGTTTTATGCAGGTTTTCACCAATAAAAGAGGAGGAGCTACCCACAATTGGTAACTAGAGGTTCAAGAGAACATCACTAAGCTTTGGTGCAAAGCCCCTCTCACTCTCTCACTTTCTAAAGCTATTGCAAGCAGCGCAAGAGAGTCTCTTGGGCTTGCACTTTCTATTTCTTTCCAAGTTTAAAATCTGTAAATATTTTTAATAATTTTTGCCCAAGTGGGTTGGAGACTTCTTCACGTTTGCAGGTGTGTATTAGGACGGCAACAGATGCCTCTAGTGCATTGCCACACTTATTCAGATTTATTTTCCTCCCATAAAACTTAGTTGTTTAGAATTTCATAGTTAACAAATTTTGTAGATGCGTTCCTATGATGCTAACCAAACACTTGTTGCCTATTAATATAGCCAACACTTTATACTATTCCAACTCAGTACTGCAATGATTCAACATTTCAATTTTCCAACCAACCTCTGATTTACTGCAGAAATTTCTGCCTGCACTATTCACCTAACTCAAATATTCCACCCAACACACCAAAAATAATTTCTAGTCCATCAGTGACACAAACTAATCTATAAATATTATGTTCTATCCAAAAGAAATTTCTTCTGAAAATTAAAGAAATTTATGTTATCTTGCCTTATGCATGGTTCTACCTTTGTGTTATTTTTTTATCTATGCACACAATGATAATATTTGCCTACTTCGCCTCCCTAGGCACCTATATTCTTGCAAGAAATTATATTGTGTGGTTGAGATTCACAAGAAATAGTGAGAGTATCAATGAAACCAACACAAACCCAAATTCTGCAATAAAAAGAAGATACCATCACTAGGGCAACAAAATACTTGAAGAGAAATCAACCAAGAGGAGCACAACCCTAGAGAGAATGAACCCAAGAACAATTGCGCTAGAAAGATAAATAAACCCAAGCACAAGAGAGTACAACACTTGATAGGTGCCCTTAAGCAAAACACTTTCTTAAGAATGAAAAAGAATCACTTGATGATCAATTACAAAAGAGAGTTTTGTATTTATAAACAACTTAAGAGTATGGTGCTTTCCCCAAGAGGGGTTATAAGCCTATGTGCACAAGGTTGGCTTTAGCCAAACCTAGAAATACAATAATGGTTACCATATAAGGTTGGTCGTGGCCAAAAGTAAAGCTTACATTCTTTTCAACATAACCCGCTATACCAAATAGGGGGCCATAGAGAAAATCATGAATACAAATGAGAGTGGGTTTAAAGATACCCAACTCAATATGAGGTTGATTGTGGATGAAATACAAATAAGAGTGTTTGTATAGATACCCAACTCAATATAAGGTCGACCACGGTTGAAATACAAATGAAAGTGGGTGTATAAATACCCAACTCAATATAAGGTTGACCACAGTTGAAATACAAATGAAAGTGGGTGTATAAATACCCAACTCAATATAAGGATGGTCGACATAAAAAATGAAGATTACATCCCTACTTTCAACATACCCTCTTAATCTAAACAAGGGGCCTCGTAGAGAAGGCATTACATCACAATATTCACTTCCTATCTTAATGTTGAACAGGGGCCACATAGAGAAGACATTACATATTATCCCTCTGAAACGCCATATCTCCTACACCAATACGATTCCACAAGTTGGTGAAGGCTACCTCGATCACAATTATAGAAGAAGAGACTTCTGTAGGATAGAATCTGGACGAGTCATCAATAAGGTCCTTGTCACCAACGTTAGTCTGCATAGTCACTGTAGTGTTGGGGATATTACACACTCACCTAGTATTTCTTTTTCCTAAGTTTACTAGTTTAATGTTGAGGGCACCATCCATAGATGAGAATATTCTCCCCTAAGAATATTCCCCACTAAAATAAGGCGCCTCTGCTAAAAAAGGGTGCTACATCCTTTTCAGTCTTGTTACACCTCAGTTAGACTAGTTGGTCTTGACTCAGTTACACTTCAGTTAGACTAGTGGAGTAGAGTCATGCATGTTCACCTCGGTATTCTCACCAGGAGGGTGCATATCACATGCATGGGGCTAGGAGAGCGCTACACATGCACATGCACGAGTCTCTCTCCACTCCACTTGTGTGATTAGCCAGTTAACTGATGACTGCATGGCCAGTTAACTAGGATTAGGTGGCAGTTGACTCCAAAATCTGTTAGTGAGTGTCTAGATCACTACTTGTTAGCCCAAATTTCCACCCTCCAATTGAGCTGATAAACCTGTTATAACAACGATGGAAAATTGGCTAATTCAAGGAGAAAAGCCTCAAATTGTCATGGGCTAGACCCATCTCCATTTGGGCTAGTGCGTGCTAGCCTCAGGGGGGAGTCCTTAAGGTGATTTGCCGTTGTCCTAAGTCTGATTTTCTGCGTTTGTTGACCCAAAAACAGTCACTGTTATGTCTTGGACAATGTGTTAAAACTGTCCAAAACGTGGGGGAAAGATAACTTTTTGGCTTGGAGGGATCCTGCAAGTGTTAGCACAATAAAAGAGAGAAGGCAAGAGGAAGAAAAACTACTCAAAAGATCAATATAAACCACAATGAACAACAAAGAAAGTAACAAATCAGATCGCAAAACTCACAAAATACCGACAAGAAAAAAGGTTAGAGAACAAACACAAGATTTCTTTATTGCTAGGCTTGCAAGTGGGTTTGTTGCGCCACACTTGGCAAGTCCACAACTAGTACAATGATCACTTTGCTCAAAGAAGAGTCACTAGTCTAAGAGAATGAGAGAGAAGAGAGAAGAGAAAGTATGCTAGCTGCTGCAATATCTGACTATTAACCAATGGAGACCATCCAATATATAGGAGAGGAGTGTGAAGAAAATAGGAGTTAATGCGCATGAGGGATTAAGTGTGAGTGAGAAATTTAAGAATTAATGTGCATGAGGGAATAAGTGTGAGTGGGTAATGCACATGGGTGTTAAATAATGGCTAAGATGCATGGAGGATAATTTTAGCTTTCCAATGCATGTTAGATTGCTAAATTTGGCCAAGGGATGAGGGAGTAATGAGCTAAAGGGAAATTCGTCCTATTTTTTAGGGATTTCCTAAAATTTAGGAATTTTGCGTTTAAAAGCAATTTAGGGAGAATTTTTAGAAATTAACGCATGGAAAGTGAAAATATGAAAAGTGAGAGAAATAGAGTGAGAAAATTAGCTTTGAAAGGCTAAACTTTGTCCTGGGAAATGCTACCTCACCCATGCGTCCCCTTTTTTAGCTCAGTTAATTGTCATTTAATAATTAATCCTTGGAAAATGCAGCCTTGTTCAATGATGCCACATCACCCTGAAACTCTGCCACTTGTCGGAATCTGACCTTTTCACTTGTCACAGCTGGAGATGATGATCATTGCTAAAAATAGCAATTTTCAAAAATAGCCATCTCTCCAAATTTTAAAACTTGTCGAAACTGACCCAAACTCTCCAAAAATGCTTGAGATGACTAGAAGACCACCACATGTGCCAACTGCTAAAAATAGGTACTTCTAAAAATAGAAATTCCTCACTTGTCCATGATATTATACTCATTGGATTCGATTTCCGCAAGGAATCCGATTCCGCAAATCAGAATTGACATGCGAGCCCTGGTGCTCAACCTGCTAAAAATAGAAATCTATGAAAAACCATCTCGAAAAAGTTCCAAAATACTCAGAATGTCTCACGGATCCATACTGCATGCTCATAATATGAATCTTGGCTTGGAGCTGAAACTGCTAAAAATAGAAAGTTCTTGCATGTCACTCGAAAAAGTGTGATCGGGCCTAGAATCATGCAAGGACCATCCCTGTATGCTCAAAACTGCTCCAAATTGTCAAGAGACCCACTCAAACCGTGTCTCCTAAAAAGTAGAAACACTTGTTGTATGTAGACATCTCTCTCAAAATGCATGGGAAACCAAGCTAACTCTACCTCTGAACAAAATAACCATGTACCGATCATATACTTGTCTCCAATGGAAACCAACATCTGTTAACCACAAGTACTAACTCTGGGAGAATCTCAGAATGCCAACCAAATGCATGTTGGCTCTTAACCCTCAAGATTTTCAAGAGTGAAAATCTAGGGGTTAACACTACTATGGCGCATTACTTCAACCATGTAGAATATATCATGTGTATTATTCATTCTACCATTCAGTTAATACAGTTCATTATTCTTTCTCTCATTCTCGTCTCTCTTTCTCTCTCTCTTTGTTTCTTTTGCAAGCTTTGTGTGAATTTCTATTAGCTAGGTTCTCTGTGCAGTTTTCACTGAAACTTCACATGTAGGAGGATCAACATTATTATGCGAAGGAGAGAGATCTGATGAAACATGCTGAAAATAATCTATAGGTTAATCATTTGTAATAAGCAGTGGAAAAGATCCTGGCAGACCAAAAGTAGAAACCTTATTAGTGAAGGTGAGGAAGTAATTATCTCCCCCAAGAGAAGGAATGGTCATAGGCCCACAAATTTCAATTTGAACCAACTTAAGAGGTTGAGAAGCATGCCTCGCATCACAATAACACGAGGAAACCACTATAAAACCATCATCCATGTCCTTTATAACCCATTGATAATTAGAGAGGAAGGACCCATATGTGGAGTGCATAAGAAAATATGCACTGTAAGATGAGTTCATCAGGTCCAACAATAGTGCAAAGAAGAATCCTTTGTAAAGTCTTTAGAAGTTTTGCCTTGATAGGCTCAAGAGAAAGAGAGGTACCGACTTATTCCTGAAAAAACTGCAGTGTGCCACCTTTTTTTGCAGAACAAAGGAAGGAAGAGAGCGTTGGTTTGAAGGAGGGTTTAAACCCTAGGAAAAAACCCTGCAAAAGGCCTGATAGCCGTGAAGGAGGGTTTAAATTCTAAGAAACCCTAGAAAAAGTGATGATTAGGTTTAAACCCTAGGAAAAACCCTAGAAAAAGAGATGATCCAAAAGCCCTGGTTCAGCACTTGCAAAGAAGCCTTAAGCGATGACACTAGCCAATTTTTTTTAGATTAGTTCTTGAATTGTGAAGTGGGATTTACACATTCTCTGATACCATGTTGAGATTCAAAAGAAATATGAGAGAATCAAACAAAACCAACACAAACACAATTTCTACAATAAAGAGAAGAACGAACCAACACTAGAGCAACACAACAGTGGAAGAGAAATAAGCCAAGAGGAGCGCAACCCTAGAGAGAGTGAACCTAAGAACAAGTGCACTAGAGAGAGAAATAAACCAAGCACAAGAGAGTGCAACAATTGATAGGTTCCCTTAGGCAAAACAATTTATTAAGAATGAAAAACAATCACTCGATGATCAATTACGAATGAGAGTTGTGTATTTATACACAACTTAAGAGTTGGGTGCATTCCTTGAGAGGGGTTGTGAACCTACGTGTATAAGGTTGGGCTTAGCCAAACCTAGAAATACAATAATGATTACGATGTAAGGTTGTTTGTGGCCAAAATTGAAGCTTAAACCATTTTCAACATATGTTGTTTGTGTTTAGAAGCTGAAAATATTTGCACTTGGAAATAAATATTTTTGTTTGTTCATCTGCTTTAGGGAGATATCACAGTGATGCTATCACTGTACATCCTGTAACAAAAATAAATCATTGCTAGTGGTGTTGCCTTGCATTGCTAGGAGTCCTCCTGGGCCATTGCTGCTACACTTGGGTTATCGTTGAATACACAAGGGAACCCTTCCTAGGTGTGCCTGTTCTCTTGTGGTTTGAAAGTGCATGTATCGTGCTTTCCTGCAGCTGGGTGACGGATCTATTGTCTGTGCTCGAGTACATTGTTAGACATGTTGGGTTACTTTCAGAATCCCTAGAGTTGGTGTCTACAATTTTGTGTAGTTTTGGGGGCATTAGAAAGTCACCATTGATCTGACTCTTTTGCATAGGATGGCCATTATTGCTGCTAGACATTGATTATTTTTGGTTAGTCATCAATTTTTCATGGCATTATCCTGTCCAACCAATTCATGCGTTGTCCCACGAGATTGATATTTTCACTTCCTGTTATCTTCCAAAGTATAAATACTTAGAATACTTTTAAAATATTAATTCTAATAAAAATCAAATGATCCATCAAAAGGCTTATCTTTTACTTTCTTTGTCTGTGCTTTTCCATGCCTAGTGTGCTTTTTTTTGTCTTGCGAATTTACTCCATTGTGGGCCAAATACCTTGGTTTGAATCTATGTTGGTTTGCTACAATCAATTCCTTGGTCTCTCCTCTTCGATTTTTCAATGTGTCTTGGATGCCAACCCTTACCATGGCTATGATACTATGTCAGATAATGCATATACACAAGCATAAAACTTAGCAGATAATGCAGACCAACAATTGACAGTGAGAACCATTGGATTACACTACGTCATTTTATGAAATGTCTTTTTATGTAGGTAGATGGAGGGAGTGACTGCTCACTTTGTATTGCTATAATTTGAAAAAAATTAAATGTTTAATCTAGACTAAACATGACATGTGACTTTTTTAACATGTGTCACTTTATTAAACTAAAGTAGAACTCAACCCCAATTAACATATGACCATAGTAATAATCTAATTCTAATAGAAGCAAAATCCTTATTAATTTTAGGTTTAATTGGAAGCTCGGGTATCTCAAATCCCTTGCCCATAAATTTTGGTCTTCAACCCCTGAAGGGTTAGCTGAATTTTTTTTCATAACATTTTAAGTAGTGATTTCAACATGGAAACCATATCCTTCCTACAAAACTTGAGCACATGACTCTAAAAGATGGTGGCATTGTATGAGAGGGGGGCCTTTGCCTCATGACCCTTGGGACATGATAAACAAACTTCCTTCCCAAACAAAATTTGAATTTCAAAATAGGGATAAAATTCAAGGTTTGAAGAGATTTCTTAGAGAGACACCAAGCTACTTAGCATATTTGTACCATGACCATGATCCTTATTTTGAGATGAATCTTGCGAAACCCGTGGATTTAGATTGTTTGTTGCAAGGAAAATGTTATTGTGGTCTGAACATGAGCAGTGATGCTCTACTTCTTGGTAGTCATATACAATTTGAAGTGAATGTTATAGTTATTCAAACCTTTATTGAGGTTTAATTGTTTAACCTTCAAATATAGTTTGTTGTGTATCATACTTTTAGTCGTTATCCTTTTTTCCTTGATTTGGCAATCGTCATACCAAGGATATGTGATATTATATAGCACATCCTAGACTAAACATTTGAAAAGGGGATCTAGTGTTAAATTATAACACTCAAATATAAATATATTGAGTGTTATGTTAGTCACTTTATTAAGTGACATGTGATCATTGTTATAAGAAAAAGTTATACTATAATGTTAGGTTACACTTCTTCTTTGGACACTGTGATGCATAATGACTGTGCTTATGACAAATAGAGTACTTGATTTTACTCAAGTCCTTTCCTCGCTATGAGGTTGACTTCTCACTCTTTCCCTTACCCTTGCTAGGTCCTTTACCTTTGCCCTTATTTGACTGATCAATTAGAGCTAGGTTCTCTTCCCCATCCTCCTTGTTGTCCCTTGACTTCATACAAGTCTTCTCCTGAATACAATCATCCCAAAGCCTCTCAAAGTTAGGAAGGTTCTCCGGAGCACAGATACCTTTGACAAATGATTCCCATGAAGCTAGGAATCCATTCAATGTGATGTTCACTAGCTTTGCATCTTCAACCTTTTCCTCAATTGCTGCAAGTTGATCACGAACCTGTGTGACCTTCATAAGGTAATTGGTGACTGAGTCAGATTTGGTCATCGCTATGGATCTGAGTTTCCGCGATATTGTCTTCTTGTTTATGTTCTAACTTTGGTAGAGACTAACAAGGGCATTGAACATCTCCTTTGCTGTCTTCTTCTCGGATACATGACGGATCAGATGATCCTTTATGGCATACAAGATCATCCGCTTGGCCTTCACTTCCCTCTTGTTTTGAGCTACCAACTGCTGCGGTTTTATAGGCGGAGTCACAACGTCCTTGATAATATCCTAGAGATCATTCTCTCCTAGTGAGAGTGTAATCCTCACCTTCCATGATAAGAAATTCGAGGCACCATCCAATCTTTTCTCAAACCTGAGGCTAGCCGCTGCCATCTCTGAGAAACCATTGCACAAACTCCCAAATCTGAAAATAAAACTTTGAAACCCTCAAATTGTTAGTCCTTCTTTGTAATATCCCTAAATCAATAGACTGGAAAATAGTTCTCGACTGTTGATTCTTTGCTGTCGGAACAAATACACTTTGGGTTTCTGGATGCGTTCAGTAACTCTGTCTTAACATGCGTGGTGATTTTGCATGTGGTTTCAGGTAAAACAATTGTTTAACAGTATATATATCATCAAATATGCAATAGCTAAAGAGCACAGAACAACTACAATCAATGTATTATGAAATAGGACTGAGTACAATACCGCATGTGGTGAAATAAACTGAATCTCTCGGCTAGATCAAAGCTAGATGGATCTTAGCAAGAATATAATAATGAAACTAAAGCAATAATACCTGGAACGAAAAGAATAATGCTGGATCAATGGATGTGCGATATGAATTACTGCATGCTATGGCAACTCACATGACAACTGCTACAAGACTGGAATGTTCGCCCTGGTGGCTAAACTCCTCGGATCAACTTGAAATTTGTCCCAAACAGTGCGCCCTGACCTCCAACACCCTCTCAATGTCTGTCGGACTGAAGATCACCCCTTTGCTGATATGTATGAACCTCGGATGGGATCCCCTGGGGGGTTGTGCCCCTCCTTTGGCCAACTACTGCGCCTTAGTGATTCCACCGTCAGAATTTGGTTGTATGTGTCTCAAACTGTGCGCCCTGGTATCCTCTGTAATGGGTCGGAAGGGTTTCCCCAGATCTAGTCCGGTGAACTCTCTGGAACCCTAGATCTGTCTCCCCAAGTGTTGCACCCTCGTTGGCCAATTCTTGTGCCCTAGATGATTCCTCCGTCAGAATATGGTGAGTAATGTCTCAAAAGGTGCGCCCTACCTTCCTCTCAACCGGGTCGGAAGGGAATCTCTGGATTCTCCCTGGTCGGGACTGTTAGAAATAAAGAGATGTGCTCGTTTTTCCATAGACAATATAGCAATATTGTCACCCTACCATAGACACAAAGGCCACCCCCGAGCACCTTAACCTTGACAGACAGAATAATTCTGGAAGCAAACCAATAGCCAACCAAGGTAGCGCACCTTTCTCCAAGGCTAGCACATCAAACAAGAATAACCAAAGACCAAGCAAAAAGTCCAAACCATAACCAAGAGAAAGTCTAACCAAAAGCCAAAATCCTAGTTGCAGCAGTTGCAGTTGCACTCCCTCTCCAAACTTGCGCACCACTAGTCTTATGCAATTGTGAGAGTGTGGATGACAAATGAGCTCTAACACCCTCTTATTTATAGTGGTCTTTGTCACGTGTCCAGGCCGACTTCTTCTTTTTGGAGGTTAACACTTAAATATTAATTATTTTATCGAGCCGACATGTCTTCTAGGGTTTCTACACATCTGTTTAGGGTTTCTCTTGCTTCCCGGAATATTCTATTATCGTCAAAGGTTACACGTAGAGGTTAATACCTCTCGCAACTACCATAGTATCAACACTCCCTCCTAGCTAGGGAGGTATTAAAGGCAATGGTCTTGAGCACAAACATACCATTCAACTGGTAGCGTCATCATAGCCACACAGGATATCTCATGATAACGTAGATCAACTCACGAACAACATCACCACTATTAGTATCATCTGATAGCATCAAATGCATCATCTCTCGAAGCCATACTCCACCTGAGTAATCAGGCATGATGCTGAATAAGTCACTCACTCCACAAAGTGATACAAGGACCATTCTTCTAATCTGGACATATGTCCTAGAAGAATAATTGTTCCAACAGATGCTGGAAGCCACACCATGGGCTACAAGGACTATTCTTCTAATCCGGACATACGTCCTAGATGAATGACTGTCCTGGACCATTTTCCTAATCGGGCCACAATCTGTGCCTTAGGAAAATACCAGTCCATTATATATCAACAAACTGTCAACCTGGACCATTCTCCACAGAGAGAATGCCTGTCCACCAACAATCTGTTCTGTTTGGACCATTCTCTGCCTGGAGAATGTTTGTCCACCAGCGCACTGACTATCCATCTAGCTGGCAATCAACTCCAACACTAGTGGTAGTCTCCATGGCACTCAGATAGTAGCATACTACTGCTATAATGCCATCCAATAGGACACAACTGTGTCTATCAATAGTAGTATACAACTACTATCTAGTGGTACACAACCACTCCTAGTAGCACGACTACTAGCCAATGCCACACAGTCTCTACCAGTGGATCATATCCATCACAAAAGCATACAACTACTGTCCAGAGACATACAGTCTCCACAACAAACATATCATCTTATATCAACCTGCATAAACAATATCATGATACAAACTGAGTCATCTGGGCCATTCTCCACTCACATCTGTGAGATCTGGAAGAGCATCCGCCGTTAGAAAGTAAAACATCAACCATGGGCTATCTGGACTATTCTTCCCAAGTATAGAAGAATAATTGTCCCTGATTTATGAGCCTGGACCATTCACCTAACTAGGTCATTCCTCTGGTGCTAATCATAGTGCAACCTGGAGAGAAAGAGTCTGGCCTAGGGAATGCCTGTTCCTGATTGCTGAACTTGGACCATTCACTTAACTGTGCCATTCCTCCGTCACTAATCACAGTGCAACCTGGAGATAATGAGTCTGCCCTAGGGAATGACTGTTCGGACCATTTCCTATGGAAATGACTGTCCTGCACCTGTTGACCGCCTATTCAACTAGGGGTCAACTCATGTGCCATGAAGATGCATCACCAGATGCAAATTTGATGAAGACAGTATTGGTTCTACTTGGGTATCTGATGCCCCAGCACAAATTTTTGTAAACGAAATTTCCGCACCCCTGCGTGGGTTGATAATGTATTAAGTCTGCATGGATCATAGTTAGGTCAGGTACCTTTGGATGTTTCCATTGGAGGAGTTCCTTTCACCGAGGGTTTTTTATCCTCAGGTTGTCAACCGGGCTCTCGGGCCTGGCTGACTTCCCTTGAGTTTTTCCCTCCACAC
>SNQJ01S0220775.1:2212-13244 GCA_010110895.2 Picea sitchensis | reverse complement strand
CCATCCTTGCCACGACTATTTAATAGTCTGAATCATGAAACACAAGGAGGCAAAGTGATTTGCAAATCAATCAGTTGTTAAGTTTAATCATTCAGTTACATCTTTAGCTTCATCCTCATGACACGAAGTGCATGAGGATGATGCAATCAACAAACTATTCTTATCATAGCAAATAGATATCCACTAATTGACTTAGGCGAGATCTGGCACTTAACTTAGTGCATTAGGCTCTTCCATATTAGTACCAGATCGTAACAGGTAGATGGTACTAGATCAGGACAGAGCGTAAAAGGTGGTACCGGATCATGACAGAGCGTGGTCGTTGGTACCAGATCATAACAGTGCGTGTTGTTGGTACCAGATCACAACATGTAAGATTTAGTATTGGATGAGTTTGGTATCAGATTCGGACAACAACAGTCTTGGTGTGCAGGTACCGGATCATGACAGAGATGGTACAGGAACGCTAGACATCTAGAGGTCAAATATTCACATATGAAAAATTGAGCATTAGTACATGAAATATTTAATTCCTTAACTCAATAAACCACAAAATGCATGAATTAACCATACTTTACCTTATGAACTTATTACTGGCAATTGCTAGCGTTCTTTTCATTCAATCAAGCTTTAGGTAGGCCCAAAAAGGTATAGGTGAAGAGTATAATATGGTAATGAGAATGTCGATTTCAGGTCTCAATATATGCACGTAGAATCCACATCTCTTCTCAGAGATAGCTACCACCATTAGAGCAAGTTGTTTCAGTTATCCAATTTTATAGTTTCAACCTATTTCACTTATTTAATAGAATATATTTTTCACTGGATATCTTTCTTGTTCTCCATATATCTATGTTTATTGTATTCATTCTGTTAATTAGTTCATTCCTCTCCTAAATTTGGATCAGTGGTATCAGAGCGATTTGCTCTTCATTTATTATTCCGGATCAATGGTGTCAAAGCGATTTGCTCTTCATTTATTTTTCTTTGTACATGTCCCCGAAAAGATCTGGGTACAAGAAGTTAGGACTCAAACCAGTCGAGCCTTTGCAAGATTGGTTGCGTCGAGCCCAAAAAAAATCCATGGGGGACGAAAAGAAATATTATGGGGTAGGAGATCCTTTTAAAATTTTGCTTAAGGAAGCTCTTGCGTGACAAAGGAACAAAATGATGGACAACTTTGCACAGATCCTTCGGTAGCTACCCACATGAGAAGCATATTCATAAAGAGACCATGAAACCCCCTTCAAGGTATAGGTAGATTTTGATATTCCATTATTTGAAGGACTGATAGATGTAGATGTTGTAGATAAATGGTTGAATCTGCTCGAAGGGTAGTTTTCGGTCCACAATTTTTTCAATAGGGAAAAGATTGTTTTTCACTCCTCAAGGTTGTCCCCCATGTTAAGGAATGGTGGGATACTTACTCCGAGCAAAGGGACATAGAGGAATCTGCAATATTTGCGGTTGCCCCTACATGGGATTCCTTCCGGGATGCCATTAAAGAACAATACTACCCTGTTGGAAGCTACAAGGACCAGTACACTAGATGGACCACCCTGTGTAAGGAAAGGGACTTGACAGTACTACATTTCACTAATATTTTCCATACCTTGTGCACCAAATTGGGTATCAAAGACTCTGAGTGACATCTAGTGCTCAAATAGAGCGTCTGTTTTCATAGATACATTCAAACATAAATGGAGTTTCTAGACATCACATCATTGGGTATGACTCATAGATATGCTGTCAAGATCGAGCATAAATTTAAGCATAAGAGGCGAAAGTTTGGATCTACAAACTCCTCAAAGCCGAAGCAGGGAAAAGGCAGCCCCAACCCACACTACAAAGGAAAAAGAAAAGATGTCCACTCTCAGGACAAGCACTCCAAGGCGCAACACAAGAAGGGTACTGAGAATTTGAATAAGGACACGTGAAAATGGTGTGAATACCATAAAATCCCTTGAAACAACATTGAAGAATATTGCTCCAAGTAGTCACTCATGGCCGAGCTGAAGGCTTCCAAATCAGAGGTCGATTCCGACTCTGAATCAAATATAGAAGGAGGGAAGTGGATTATCAATGCTAAACCCAATGCCACTGTTGCTACCACCAAAGTTTAGTCAAGTGAACCAAAAGAACTAGAGGAAGGGGAATGCCTCTTTCACTCAAAAATGTAGGTAAAGGGGGATCCACTTCATTTCATTGTAGATAGCGATAGTCAGAAGAACCTGATATCAGTAGAGGTCTTCAAGCGGCTGGAACTAACAACGACACCACACCCACAACCCTACACCATGAGTTTTATTCGCCAACGAAGAGATATTCATGTCAGCCAACAGTTTCTTCTACCTTACGACATCAAGCCTTTCAAAGACGAGGTATTGTGTGATATTTCTCCCCTTTAAGTTTGTGAGGTTCTTTTAGGAAAACCATATTTGTAGAAGCCTAATGCTGTGTATGAATCTAGACCCTGTAGTGTTATTATTACTTTGGGTAGACAATTGTATAGGATACTAGAGGTAGCATCACCTACCGCTATTTCTTTAATATCTGCTAAGCAATGCAGTAAGGTCATTTCACAGACCGGGAAGTTCATCTTCTCTATGATCCTTTCTCATAGTAACTAGAAGGTCACTGCCACATTCGTGGCCTCTACACAGACCCTCTCTTTGCAACAGAAGCAAGTGGAAGGGATCATGGAAGAGTACAAATACATATTGTCCTCACCCACCGGGGTACTGACGCATTGCCAAGTCAAGCATCCAATTGATCTAACCCTCGGTGCACCTTTGTCTAATGGACCAGTCTATCATTTCTCACTGACTGAAAATGATGAAATCAAGTGTCAGATCCAAGAGATTCTTCAAAAAGGGCACATCATACCCAACGCCTCCCCTTGCAGAAGCGCGATTATACTGGTGCAGAAGAAAGATGGGTCCTGGAAAATATGCATTGATTACAGAGCATTAAACAAAATCAAAGTAAGGAACCGATACCCAATTCCTATAATTGATGACCTTCTTGACCAACTCAAGGGGGAAAATTTCTTCAGAAAGATTGACCTAAAGTTTTTCTACTACTAGGTTCCCATTGAACCAACTGATGTATGGAAGAAAACTTTCAAATCTAAAGAAGGTCTCTTTGAATGGCTGGTCATGCCCTTTGTCTTAACAAATGCACCAACCATTTTCATGAGATTGATGGATGATGTATTGAGACCCTTCACCAACTCTTTTGTGGTGGTATATTTGGATTACATCCTCATCTTCAACAGAACTTGGGAGGAGCACACACAACATATTCAAAAGGTTTTGAGCACTCTGCAGTAGCACAAGCTATATGCCAACTTGGAAAAAATATCCTTTGGCATGAACATGGTCCAATACTTGGGAAACATTGTTTATGAGCATGGCGTACATGTTCATCCAGATAAGATCCAAGTCATCCGTGACTAGCCATTCCTGACCACACTAACCCAGCTTCGGAGCTTCTTGGGCCTGGCCAACTTCTACCGACGGTTCATGTTGGGATTCTCACATATTACATGGGACCTCATCCAAGTGAATAAGGGAGGTGGCATGGAAAATTTCACATGGGGGAAGGAACAAAAATGAGCATTTGATTATCTGAAGCATTGATTGTGCTCAACTCCACTACTCTCCTTTCCCTATCTACAACAACCGTTCAAGATTTAGACTGATTCATATGACTATGTTGTATGTGCAATTATCACTCAACATGGTCATCCGGTGGCATACCATAGTGAGACACTCTCAGATACAATCTGGAAATACCCCACCTATGACAAGGAAATGTATTCCATTGTACAAGCTCGTCGTCAATGGAAACATTACATTCTGGGAAAGGAGACAATCATCCAAATTGATCACAAGCCTTTGAAGTTCATACAAACACAAGGGGAGCTACAGAATGCCCACCATCAGAAGTGGTCCACCTCCCTACAACAGTTCCATCTCAACATCAAGTATAAGTATAATTTTGTTTGAAGTTGTCCATAAGAGAATGACCTAAAGTTTCCTTGGGGTACTGGTACATCCTCTTCCATAAAATTTTTGGTAGTGTGCCCATGGTAGAGAGTGTTCATATACCCATATGTTGATCTTTAATAAGATAATCCAATGAATACTATTGAAGTCTGGTTAGGGTGAGATAGTTGCTTATAGGCTAATATATTTTTTCCTCTAAATCATGCTGAAATACTGGGTAAAGGAAACGTCTAGTCTTTTAAAGTGGATTATGGTTCTTTGAGCAATCATAGGTAAATATTGTGTCCCTCTTTTTATTTTGTTTTTAAGCAACAAAACCAAAAGAAATTAAAGTTCTTCTTAACAACAGAAACAAAAGAAATTAAAATACTTCTCAGTAACAAAACCAAAAGAAATTAAAATACTTGCCTTTAGTTGTCAACAGAAGGGTTGCCATTTGATAGTGATTTTGGCTTCGTGGTTCCATCTTGAGTGGTTGTTGCATGGATTCATACTTCAGATTAATTGACATAATATTTTGAAATATGCTTTGTCAATATGTCTTGATAGTATGGTAGAAGGACAGACTCTGGTATCGGACTGGTACTGGACTAGAACAAGATTTATGGTACCGAAACATAACAGAATATTGTTGATTCCTAGAACTGATATTTAGCATGTTCATGAAGGATCAAATAGATTATAAAAATTTTCTTACAGAAGAAAAGAAAATTTGCGAAAGTAAAACAAAAGGAGGTAAGAGTCTTTTGTTACCTTCAACTTATTAACAAAATTCGATCCACACCTATGTACAAAAAGTTTCAAATAAACCAATCAATCAATGTGGGTCAAGAGGAGGATATCCTTCCTTACTGATCATCTGCATGTCTGAATTCTATAATATACGAGTCATGAATTCTTCTTTTGACAGAGGTTTGTTGTAAACTCGCAACCAGTGACCATTCACAAGTAGTGGTGTATGTTGTTCATCAATTGTCTTTATCCTGATTGAACCATTATCATAGATAGTGTCAATTTCATAAGGTCCCATCCAATGGGTGGTTAACGTACCTTTGAAGTTCTTGAATCTTCTGTCATACAATAGGGCCCAATCTCCTTGTTGAAATTTTTTCTTTTTGAGCTACTTGTCATGCCATTTTGTTCTTTGTTCTTGAATGAGGGCAATCTGTTGAAGTGCTTCCTGCCTGGTTTCATTCAACTCATTAAGTTGCAAGAGTCTTTGTTGTTGGGCTTCATCCAAGTTCATGCCAAATTGTACTGTAGTCCTGAAGGTTTTGATTTGAAATTCTATGGGGAGAAGCACCTGCTTCCCATACACTAACTCATAGGGTGTATGTCCCGCTGTATTCCTCCAGGTGATTCTATAAGCCCATAAGGCTTCTAATAATCTGTCAGCCCAATCCTTATGGTGCAACTGTACTGTTTTGGTAAGAATGGACTCAATAACTTTGTTGGTGGATTCTAATTGTCCATTTGCTTGTGGATGATAGGGTGTAGATTTCTTGTGTTTGATTTGGTACTATTCTGTAGCAGCTTTGACTAGATGAGAGGTAAATTGAGTTCCCATATCAGTCACAATTTCTCGCAGTACACCAAATCTAGTAAAGATATCATTAAAAAGGAAATCTACCACTGATTGTTCACTTGTAGCCAGTAAAGCCTTTGCTTCAACCCATTTAGTCACATAGTCAGTGCATACAAGTATATACTTTTTCTTCTGATATGCAGGGTTAATGGGCCCTACAAAATCTAATGCCCATTTCTCGAATGGTTCAATGAATACTTGGGCCTTAAGTGGCATTTGGTCTCGTGCAATAGGCTTGCCCATTCATTGAAATACATCACAATTGGATACATAGATTTTCGCATCTCTGAAAATATGAGGCCACTAGTAACCTGATTGCAGAACTTTGTAAGCAGTCCTTTTGTCTGCGAAGTTTCCTCCACAAGGGCCATCATGGCAAGTTTGTAAAATATCATGAATTTCATCTTCCCTTACACATCTCCTGATCACCAAATCTGGTCCTGTTTTGTAGAGGCAATCATCGTGCCACATGTAATTTTCACTTAGTTGAATTACTTTCTATTTTTCTCTAAGAGACAATTTCTGAGGCATCTTCCCTATCACAAGATAGTTAGTGACATCTACATACCACAGAGTGAATGTAGAAATAGAAAATAAATTTTCATCAGGAAAGGTATCTTCTACCGGTGCATTATCTCCCAGGTGAATCATTCTAGATAAGAAATCAGCCACAAGATTATCTTTACCAGGTCTATGAATAATATTGATATTAAACTCTTGTAATAATAAAAGCCATCTTGTAACTCTAGGATTTGTTATAGGTTTGTTCATTAAGAATCGGATGGCTGAATGAATAGTGTGTACAAAATCTTGATATCCTGTAATATAGTGTCTAAATTTATTGATAGCATGGACTACAACTAGCAATTCGTTTTCTGTGACCGTATAATTAACTTCAGTTGGAGACAGATTTTTACTGACAAGTAAATAGCATAGGGCATTTGATTTTCTCTTTGTCCAAGGACTGCCCCAAGGGTTGTGTCTGAGGCATCAATACAGATATGAAAAGGAAGGGACCAATTTGGCCCTCTTAATACAGGGGTAGTTGACAATTTTTGTTTTAGAATTTCAAAAGATATTTGGAATTCATCATCCCACTTAAATTCAACTTCTTTGGATAATAATTTAAAAAAAGGGGTAGCTAGGCTTGTAAAATTCGGAATGAATCTTCTATAGTAGCTAGCCTGTCCTAAAAAGCTGCGAACTTCCTTTTGTGAGGACAGTATTCTGATTTGTGTGATGATATAAATCTTTGCCGAATCAACTCTCATTCCAGAACGAGAAATGTGATGTCCCAAAACAATACCTTCATTGAGTATCATTTTTGATTTTTCATTACTTAAGGAAAGGTTAGTTTCCTTACACCTAATCAAGACTTTTTTTAAACTGGCCAATGCTTCCTGGAAGTCTTGTCCATGGACTGTAAAGTCATCCATGTAGACTTCCACACAATCATTGGTCAAGTCAGAGAAAATGGTTAGGACATCTCTTTGAAAAGTGGCTCGGACATTGAAAAGTCTGAAGGGGAGCACCCTATAAGAATATGTGCCCCAAGGGCAGATGAAAGTGGTCTTTTCCTGGTCTTCAGGTGCTATTTGTATCTAGTTGTAACCACTAAACCCATCCAAGAATGAAAAATACTTCTTTCCAGACAGGGTATCAATAAATGGTAAAGGAAAGTAATCCCTATGGGTGGCTTTGTTTAACTCCCAAAAGTCTACACATATCCTCGACTTACCGTGTTTCTCGGGAACTAGGACAAGTGGAGATACCCATTGACTATATGAAATGGGGTATATGAGATTGGCTGGGAGGAGTTTTTGCAATTCCTCTTTTACAATATCTTTAAGGGCTGGATTCATCCTTCACCGAGGCTGTTTGACTGGTCTGATTTGGTCATTAGTGTAGATAAGATGTGTGCATGTGTCAGGGTGAATGCCTTTCATGTCTTCATAATCCCATGCAAAGGCATCAAATTGTCTTTGGAGCATTTCAATCACTTGTGTCTTTTGTTCTGGTTCCAAACTAGAGTTGATATACAAAGGTTTTCCTGCGCTAATCTCAACAAGTTCAGTAGTTTCTTCCTTATTTGAGGAGGCTGGTGATAAAGTTTATAATTGAGTGATATCAGGGTGCCAAGTTTGTTGAAATTCAGAACTAAAAATATGTGACAATTCTGCAAAAGACCTTGGGTATTCAATGCAATTAGTGTCAGCCAAAAATAAGCTTAAGACTTGTTCATCTGATTGTTCTTGTATTCCTCTTACTTGTTCAAGTGTTAACAAAGGTCTGATGCAATCCTCCTCTCCATAAGGGTTTTCTAACCAAATAGGTATTTCCTGTGCCGGTTAGGCAGGAGGGAAGAGAACAAGTTTTTGGCTTTGTGTGCCATTGGATATAGTCATCTCACCAGACCGATAGATGATAAAGGCATCTACTGTGGCTAGCCAAGGGCGGCCAAGAACCACAGGGTGTCTTGGTTTGGGGGATGATTTAGAATAGATGACTAAAAAGTCTACTGGATATTCCCAAGAAGCTAGGGTGACTGTGAGATCATCTAGACTTCCTGCAAGGCTGATGCCTAACTTATTTGCCAACTCGATCATGGTTTGGGTTGGTCTTAGCTGATTTATTTGGAGCTTCTGCATAGTGTCAAAAGGAATTACATTAATAGCTACACCCAAATCAATGAGTGTATTTGGTAGAGAAATGTCATTAATTTCAATAGTGACAACTGGGTTTCCAGGGTCATTATATTTGTATGGCATTTTAGAAATGAATTCAGATAATTGTCCCACTACCTGAACAAGGGGAGGTTCCCTCTTCTTCCTTCCTGGTTTCTTAATGCAAAGATCCCTTATAATTTTGGCGTATATAGGGATATCCTTAATAGCTTGCAACAAAGGTATTTTTATGCACACATTTCGTAATTCATCTTCTATATCTTTGTGCAGGGGTGGGTCGGGTTTCTTCACTAATAGTGTTTCGGGGTAAGGTGGGAGATTAATTTGTTGGGGTACTCATACAGACTGAGAAGTGATTGGGATAGGAGGAGAGGCGTCTTCTTCTGCAGGGGTGGTTTGAGTGTTTTCTTCCGTAGAATGACTATCATTTTCTTCCTAAATTATTATTGCAGGATCTGATTGGCTTACAACTTTCCCTAATCGTAATTGAATTTCATAGGTGGGAAAGGTTTGAACTTATGTATTCTGCACAGGGTAGGTGGGTCGATTATTGGGGTTAGGGACTGGCTGGGAAGGGATTGTTGTTGGTCTCGGTGGATTGTGGGCAGCTTGGTTTTGTGGTTGTTGATTGGGATTTATAGATACTTGCTGCTGCTGATTAGGATTCAAGGGGGTTGTAAATTGTTGTTGTATAGAAGGTGGGAGTAAAGCTTGCATCTGTGGTGGGTTGAATCTAGGTAGTAATTGGGAAATGTTTGCAGGGTACTGTGGATATATAATGTAAGAGGGATTTCCATACATAGATCCCCTCCAACCTTGTTTCCAAGGCTGAGTTTGGTAAGGTGTCCATTGTGGATAAGTAATTAGGGAAGGACCCCATTGTTGTTGTTGATATTGTGTATTAAGATCATAAAATGTATTGGGATTTTGGGCTCTCCAAGGTCTTCTAGAAGGGTATGGCTGTTCTTGTGAGACTCCTCCTCCCCTGTACATGGCTTGTAGTTCAAGCAAGGTTGGACACTCAGATGTGGGGTGTTATAGTGTACACAGACCGCATATTTCTATGACATTTAATGGGCATTCTTTCTCGTTGTTGTGATTCTTTCGGCATCTATGACAAAATATTGCTAAAGCATCTTCTTCTTGTTTCGTTTTCAGTTTCAGAGTATCTAATTGGTTACTTATTGTGATCAAGATGTTTGTTTTAAAGTTCTCCAATAAGTTTCCTAACTCAGTTATGGTGACAGTCCCTGAACTATGTTTTGTATTTCTGCTAAAAGGATCTCTTGGTCCTTTGCCTGTTTTAGCTTGTCCTCTTGAGTATCTCCTACAGTAATCTGCAATTTATGAAAAAGGTTTTTGGTGTACATCTCTTGAACTCAACAAGTTTAAAACTTCTATGCAATCATCCCTAAGACCTTGTAAGAATACAGTTCTTACTACAGCTGGGTTTGAGGTGAATAGTTTTGACTTTTGATAATTGTATAAGAACCTTTCTAAGTAGTCTTCAGGACTTTCATCTCTTGTTTGATGCATTTTAAAAATGTCAGTTTTAACATTATCCTTACAATAGTCTTGGTATTTTTGTAAAAACGTGTCTTTCATTTGATCCCAAGAAAGGATTGTATTTTCTCCTAAGCTCATGAACCATCTTAAGGCTGAATCTTTCATTGTAGCAGGAAAAAGATTAAGTTTTTGGGCATCGTTTGAGTAGTTATAGCTTCTACATAGTATATCAAACTCAAATAAAAATAAATCTGGATCTTCAGTTGACTTACCTCTGAAAGTGGGTAACAATGATAATGGGATATTCTTCATGCTGATGTTTCTGGAAATATCCAAGATTGGGAACCCAAAGGTCTCAGTCTCTGTAGCTGCATTTCCTTCTTCTTCTGCCATTCTACTGATGGATGGTTCAGAAACTGGATTTTCTGTGTCTCCTAAATGTTCAGCAGACTCCCGTTCTGCCTGTCCCAATACTGATTCTTCCATTTTAGGTTCTCCTTCTGGAGCCTCGATGGATCCCCTTGAATTTTCTGTTGGTGGAATTTTTCCTGCACCAGTGTCAGTTGGATTAGTGGGGGGGTTTGTTTTTGAATCTTTGGAGCTTACACATCTACCGTTGTTATCTCTATATCTATGCATAAAATGGAAATTTGATTCTTTAACTGAATTGAAATCCTAATTCTATCTATAAGGTAAGAAGGAAACCTCGCTTCGGAGAACCCCACTCTAGTGGCCGTGTGGCTCTTCACTCACATCTTAAACGTTTTATCCTCCTCCCTAAAGAAGCCTTTTAAAACATTAAAATTTATGCAAACAATCTAAGCTAAAAATTACTTCCTACCGTTTGCAACTCCCCGACAACGGCGCCAAAATGTTGTGCTACTTATATGTCTATTATAATGCAATCATTAATTATCAATCTGAGATTCGTAATCAACAGAATTACAAGACACCAGTAAGAAAGGTAATTCCTAATGTCACGAATATAGAATCAAACTAGATTATGTATGCTGGAAATAAATAAAAATAAAAAACTATAATGCACTTTGGTTGTCTTTCACAGAGAGGCTATCTATTCCATTATGGCACATGCAAGTATGAGAAGAAATTGGTTTGATAGATCAACTCTGATGTCTGACCCAGAAAACTAATTATGCAATCCACACTTTCTGAAAGGAAATCACACATCAATCAACATAGCATGGGTAGTTCAATAGTCAATATGTTGGTTCTGCTGTGGTTCACAA
>SNQJ01S0220774.1:0-14342 GCA_010110895.2 Picea sitchensis | reverse complement strand
CCGAATTTGCCCAAACAAGTTACAGATCTGAGTTCCTCTCACAATTTCACCCAATTTCAAAAAAAAAAATAGCCGAAACGGAGTCCGGGAAGTCAAGTTAAGGGCATTTTAAATTCAACAGTTTTTTAGGGTTTTTCCAGAAAAAGACCGTGATTTTCTGCCGTAAATTTTTGTTCTATTTTTTGGGTTTTTTTGTGACGGATGTGGGACCGAAGAGTTTATAGGGTGATCAGATGGCTATTTCCTCTCACACCCTCAAAGAAATTCTTGAGGCATTCAAATCCCAATTGTATGACAAATTAGATGCCTTTGGAGATGGCCTCGATGATAGTTTTCATAGGATTCAAGATTCATTAGATATCATGCAGGAGAGATTTCTTATGGCAGACATCCAGGATGAGTATAATTAAGAAATATATGCTTGGTATGATCTTGATGTTGATTGCGATGATTGGTATATGGATAGTTGTCATTTTTGGGATGATAACCACTTCCATATTTTATTTGATGACTCTACTCCACCTTCTGTAGAGAACATTAATGTCCCACATCAATAGCTAGTTATGATTACTAGCGTCCAACCTACATATTCTACAATGGTATTGTTCCTTCCAGATTCAATGTTGACCCTTTCCCACTATGTCGTTGGATATTCTTATTTGGATCCACATGATAGGTGTCAGTATTGGGAGCATCATTTTCAGTTGGTTATTGGGTGCCAATATCTTCCATGTGGAGTTCACATGAGCACTTGGACATGGGACCCTGGTTTACAATGGCGGTTGGACTACTTCAGCATGGTGGCTTCCATTTCTCAATGGGACCTTGGTTGTCTAGTCTACTTCAGCACTATGGTCCACACTTATCCATGGGACCCTGGTATATGGTTGTACATCAAGCATTGATGACAACACTTTCATAAGGGGGATGAAATGTAAGGTAGCCAGAGAGGTAGTGGGGGGGTCTAGAGGGCCCATAGTGATAATAGTGGAGGCCATTCAATGTAAGGTGGACTAGGTCCACTATATTATTAAATAAGGCCCACTATGGTAGTTAGATATAATAAATGAGTAGTTAGATATAATAAATGTAAGAGGACTTCTTAGAAGGTTCTACTTCTAGAAGATTCCTCCTCTTGAATGTTCTTAGGTGATGGTAGCAATATATAAAGAGGTTCAAGCAATGAAATGGGATATGAAGAGAATTATTGTATTTGGATTGGTAGCTCAATAGGAGGATGCCCCCTCGAAGAAGCAAGTGAACATGAGAGGATCCCTTCCATAATAGGATCCATTGTACGGTGTTGCCCTACCCTAAGGGTTTAATAATAATAAAGAAGATTTTGCATATTGTTCTTGTATATCTGTAGTGGTGATTTTGTATTCAGGTCTTTGGAACTTAATAAAGTGCCACCATTCATGGGGGAAATCACTCTCCTATAACCCCTCAACCTTCCAACAATACACATATAGGGGGACCGCAAGGTTCGTCTGGGACAACAAAGACTTCACATCCCTCCCAACATTCATTTGCACCATTTCCTTTCCTCACAATATTAGATTTACAGGATTTTTCACGATTAACAAATGATCCTATTTCCCATGACCCAACATTTCCAACAATGCCTTCCAAGTTTCCATTAGATATTCCAAAATTTGATGGAAAGCCATGAGAGGACCCCTCCACACACATCATCACATACCATTTATGGTGTTCATCCAACTCGTTGATGGATGATAGTGTAAGGCTGTGTCTTTTCCAGAGATCCTTGACCAGAGCTGCTACCAAATGGTACATTGAATTAAAAGGCTGTTCCTTTAAAAGCTTCAATGACCTGGCAATGACATTCTTAACGCATTAAAAATTTCCCATTCGGTATGAGATAGGAACTAAGCTCTTGACTTCACTGCATCAAGATAATGCTAGTCACATTTCCAATCATATACATGAGTGGAGACGAAGACGTAGGATGATTAAGACTCAAATTCAAGACAAGCTCCTTATGGTGTGGTTCACAAAGTCCCTCCTACCACCCATTTCCAAAGATGCAGCTATGGTCGGGGAAACCATTGAGGAGCATGCCATTTTGCATGCCCAACACCTAGACTTGATCTATTTGCAATTAGGTACACTTTACGATATCATCCCAAATGCTCCTCGGTCCTTGACTGATCCAAAGAAACCAAACCCAAGACTTCATGTCGATGGTGTGGTTGGTTCTATTTCACATGCCTATGTAAACTAGTTAGCTGATCAGATGGGTCAAATGTCCATTAAGTCACACCCGTCAACTTTTGGTACTAGTGCTCAAACTATTGGGGTCCTACTCAGACCTCCGAGGTGAATTCGGTGCAGTCCACGTGATGAGGGAGCATTTGATAGTAAAATCGAGAATTGACCACACGGGTCAATAACAATTTACCAAGGGAGTTGGTTCCCTAATTTCTTATTTAAATTTGTAATAATTATGAAATGTCTCTAGAAGACATTTTGGTTGAGTTTTTTTGCTAGGTGTTGAGTTGTTGTGATAGGTGTTAAATTTGTTGCTAAACCTTAGGAGAATATCTCTAGTTTATACATTTGTTAAGATAACTCAGGATTTGTTTGTTTGTGAGCTCTCCGAGGGCTCAAGATATATTGGATGTTTTGTAAGAATTAGAGTGAAGCAATTGTGAGGGAGATTAGATGAGAGGTTGGATAGATGGAAGTGAAATAGAGAACCATGTGAAGTGATTTGTGTGCTATATGTTTAAGGTCTGAGCGAACACAAGAACCAATGTACTTCTAATATGTTTTAATTGAGATATCTAAATTCTCCATGTGTAAATTTGTTGGTGTATGCCTTTAACTTCATTCAATAACTTGTCTCTAGATATTTTAATGTATGCATTTGTAGGAAAGACCGCATGCAGTTAATTCCAATCAAGTTCTAAAACTCTATTTAAAATGATTTCCCGAGTATTTGTCTTTGCAGGAGTAGACAATCATGATTTGGCATAGTGGAATCAACCCTTAAAATACCTGCAACACATCGATATTGTTTGTTGAATTTCGCACAAAGTTGCTTGTGACAAATTGCGTCGGTATTGTTTGTCGAAATCTGTGCAGAGTTTTCTGTGACGGATCTCGTCGTTATTGTTTGTCGAATTCCATGCAGAGTTGTCTGGGACATATCTCATTGGTCCTTCTGCATAGAAGTATATCCAAGCAGTGGTGTTTCTGCACATAATTATCTATGACAGAGTGCAATTTAGCGTTGTAGGAAAAGGAAATTCAAGCATCTGTATTGTTGATCCGAGGCTAGATAAGTAGCCGAATGTTAGTTGCTGACACATTATTCCAAAATCTGTGATGAAAGGGTGAAGTTGGTGGTTCACTCCATCATTTTTGGTATCATATATTACATAGTAAGTGGGCTCTTAAAGAAAGAGAAGATGTCGCCTAGGAGAAGGGGTTGAAGCATACCAGTTGCAAATGTGGAATTGCAAAAGGAGGTGAGACAACACTGAGCAAGGATTTAAGGAATGGAGACTTCCATGAAGAGGGAACTTAATACAATAGATATCAACGGAAGTGAAGAAGCAACAACGTCTGAAGAAAAGGAAGAATAAGAAACAACAGAAGAATGATTGATAAGGGTAGTCACAAAGGTCGGTGCTAGACCAAAGGTAGAGGTACCAATGTATGAATGCAACCTGAATGTCGAAGAATTGATTGAATGGATTAATGCCCTAGACAAATACTTTGATTATGAAGATGTAGATGAAATAAAGAAGGTAAAGTATGCAGTGACAAGGCTAAAAGGTCATGCAACTTTATGGTGGGGTGAATTGCAAGCTGACAGGAACCAAAAAGGTAAAGCCAAGATTAATAATTGGGACATGATGATTGCTAAGTTAAAAAACAAGTTCATGCCTAAGGATTACCAACTAAATTTGTTTAGATAGTTACAAAATCTCAGACATAAGGCTATGAATGTGAAAGAGTATACATAAGAATTTTAGAGATTGAGAATTAGAGCTGGTGACATTGAAGAAGATGTTGAAAAGGTTTCTAGGTATATTAATGGCTTGAGATATGATATACACGATGCAATTAAAATTTTGTTCCTGAAGACACTTGAGGATGCCTATCAAGTAGCTTTGAAGGTAGAGGAGAAGCTGACCAGAAAACATAACCAAAAGAACAGAGGAAGATGTCCAACAAGAGGCAAAGGACAATCCAATAACATAGGGAGATTTCATACTACAAGAGATGAAGGAAAAAGCTCAAGCTCAAGTAGTCAATCATCAAGAGGTGGAGAATCGAGAGGCAGAAGATTTTTCTCTAGAGGCAGAGGCAGAGAAATTATATGTTATACCTGTGGAAAGATAAGCCATATGTCATGGGACTGTCTAGAAAATAAATCAACGGGTCAGAGAAATGAAAATATTGTAGAAGCTAAAGAAGAGAATGTGAATGTAGCCACAAAATAATAAGTTCTTGAGGTAGGGGAATAATTGTTGCTGAAAAGAGTTCTGATCAAATCAGAGAAGGAAGCTAAAGAACCATCTTAGAGGAAAAGTCTATTCGGGATTGTATGCAAGTCAGGAGGTAAGTGTTGCAAAGTTGTTATTGAAAGTGGTAGCATAGATAATTTGGTTTCCATTGAAATGGTAGAGAAGTTGGAACTGAAGAGGACAGTGCATCCCACTCTCTACGAAGTGTCTTGGTTGCAGAAAGGACATCAAGTTTTGGTGAATGAGAAATGTAAGGTGGAAATTTAAATTGGTAGCTACAAGGATGATATATTATGTAACAAATTGCCTATGGATGTCTGGCATGTTTTGTTGGGAAGGTCGTGGCAGTATGATAGAAAATATATTCATGATGGTAGGAGGAACACTTATTCTCTAGAAAAATATGGACACAAGCATGTATTGTTGCCTTTGCAGGATGAAGGAGCCAAAGAAGAAGTTGGTCCTAGTGTGTTGCTGATGAGTGGAAAGGAACTGCTATGAAAAGTCAAGAAAGAGGAGGTACATTTTTCTTTGATTGACAAACCCAAGGTAATACTTACAAGTACCAATTTAGATGATTTACCTACAAAAGTTAAAGCTATGTTGGATGAGTTTGTTGATATTATAGTTGATGGTTTTCCAAATGAATTACCCTATATAAGGAGTATTAGCCATGACTTAATTCTAGGAGCAATTTTACCTAACAAAACAACATATAGAATGTCACCTCAAGATAATGAAGAGATAAAGAAGCAGGTGCAAGAGCTCTTGGATAAAGGATTGATAAAGGAGAGTTTGAGTCCATGTGTTGTTCCAACAATACTTAGCCCAAAGAAAGATGGAGGATGGCATATGTGTATTGATTTAAGAGAAATAAATAAGATCACAATAAGGTACATATTTACATTACCTAGTATTGATGATCTATTATATTGTTTGAGTGGTGCTAAGTATTTTCAAAGATTGATTTAAAGAGTGGATATCATCAAATAAGGATCAAGGAAGGGGATGAATGAAAAACAACTTTCAAAGCTAATAGTGGGTTGTATGAATGGTTGGTGATGCCTTTTGGGTCACAAATGCTCCAAGTACTTTCATGAGATTAATGAATGAGGTTTTGAAATAATTTATTGGGAAATTTGTAATAGTATATTTGGATGATATCTTGATATATAGTCAAATGAAGGAAGAAAATTTGAGACACCTCAAGATGGTTTTGAGTACCTTACATGAAAACACGTTGCTGGTTAATTTGAAGAAATGCAATTATATGAAGAATGAGCTGATATATTTGGGATTATGATATCTAAGGATGGTTTAAAGATGGATCCAAAAAATGTTCAAGCAATAGTAAGTTGGCCTACTCCATGAAGTGTGTTTGAGGTGAGAAGTTTCCATGGGTTAGCAAGTTTTTATAGGAAATTTATCAGAAATTTCAGTCATTTATTATCTCCAATTATTGAGACTATTAAGGAGGAAAAACAACCATTCAAGTGGATAGTGGCAATTGATCGAAAACTTTGAATTTTGAAGAAAAATATCACCAAACAACCTGTGTTAGCTTTGCCAGAATTTGATAAATCTTCCCAAGTTGAGACTAATGCCAATGAGATTGAAATAAGAGCTATATTGAGTCAGGAACAAATACCAATTGCATATTTTAGTGAGAAACTGAATGAGGCTAAAGAAAATATTCATCTTATGATAAGGAGTTTTATGCAATTATGTAGGCACTGAAGAAATGGAGACATTACCTCATGCCTAAAGAATTTGTTCTGTACACTGACAATCATGCATTACAATTTATAAGTAGTCAACCAAAACTGAATAAAAAAAATGCTAAGTGGGTTGAATTTATACAGAGTTTTTCCTTTGTGATTAAACACAAAGGTGGTAAAGCAAATAAAGTTGTTGATGCATTGAGTAGGATTAATTTAATTTTGCAAGAATGTCAAGTTAGCACTTTAGGACTTGATGGTTTAACAAAAATGTATCGAGATGATGTAGACTTCAAAGATGCTTATGCAGCTTGTGAAAATCTATTTTCCAGCGATAGGAGTCAGTGGTTGGACTACATGCTACATGAAGGATTGTTGTTCAAGAACAATAAGGTGTGCATACCTAAGTGTTCAATGAGGGAGAACCTGATCAAAGAGAAACACCGTGGAGGATTGTGAAGACATTTTGGCCAGGATAAAACTTTTTCTTAGGTAAATTATTTTTATTATTGGCCAGGTATGTAGAATCAAGTGAAGAAGTTTGTGGATAAGTGCATAATTTGTCAGCATGCTAAAGGGAGAATTGAGAATACAAGTTTGTATCAGTCATTACCCATTCCAAGCAAGCCATGGGATGAAATTATTATGGAATTTGTTTTGAGATTGCCAAGGACACAGAGAGGTAACGATTCTATGTATGTTTTGGTATATATATTTTCAAAAATGGCACATTTTATTCCTTGTACAAAAACTAGTGATGCAACAAATATTGCAAATTTGTTCTTTAGAGAAGTGGTTAGATTGCATGGTTTACCCAAAAGCATAGCTTATGAAAAAGACACTAGATTTGTGGGACAATTTTGTAGAACCTTATGAAATAAGCTTGGTACTAATCTCACTTTTAGCTCAGCCTATCACCCACAAAGGTGGTAAGCAAAAGTCTGGGAAATATTTTGAGAAGCCTTGTGAATGAGAACCCTAAGAAGTGGGATTAGATACTTGCTCAAGATAACTTTGCATATAATGACTCACCAAATAGGAGCACATGGATGATTTCATTCCAGATTTTGTATGGAATGCATCCTAGGGGAGAGTATGAGTTGAGGAATTTAGGAAAAAGGAATTAAGGAGTGTTGATGGTGAATATTTTGTAGTGAGTATGCAAGAGTCACAGGAAAGGGTCAAACATAAATTGCAAGACAGAAACCACACGTATAAGTAGAGAGAAGATATGAATAGAAGACCAATGGATTTTGAGGTTGGTGACTTGGTCATAAATATTTGAGGAAAGAGAGTTTTCCTGCAGGGACATATAACAATTTAAACCTTAAAAATATTGGACCATGTAAAATTTTAACTAAATTTTCTTCTAATGCATACAAAATAGAACTTCCAAGTGGTGTTGAAATTTCTCCAATCTTTAATGTTACAAATTTGTATCCCTTCAAGGAGACAAAGGATGTTTCAGCAGATGAACATGTAAGTGATGAAGATCATACAATAGGATGGAAAGAACAACTACCCAAAATAGTGCAAAAGGAGATTGAGACAATATTGGTTGTGAAGGTACTGAAGAAGATTAGAGGCAAAGATTATTTCCAATACCGGGTTAAATGAAAGGTCAACCAGCGAAGGATGCTACTTGGGTGACAACAACAAAAATTTCCAAGTATGGAGTATACCTTGAAGACCCAATGAACAATTCTTTTCTTCCTCGGGAGTTTGATGCAGGAGCATCTGACAGTAAAATAGATAATTGACCACATGGGTCAATAACCATTTACCAAGGGAGTTGGTTCCCTAATTTCTTATTTAAATTTGTAATAATTACGAAATGTCTCTAGAAGACATTTTTGTTGAGTTTGTTTTCTAGGTGTCGAGTTTTTTTGATAGGTGTTAAATCTGTTGCTAAACCTTAGGAGAAAATCTATAGTTTAGACATTTGTTAAGATAGCTCGGGATTTATTTGTTTGTGAGCTATCCGAGGGCTCAATATATATTGGATGTTTTGTAAGAATTAGAGGGGAGAAAGTGTGAGGGAGATTTGACAATAGGTTGGATAGATGGAGGTGAAACAAAGAACCGTGTGAAGTGATTCACGTATTGTATGTTTAAGGTTTGAGCAACCAAAAGAACCAATGCAATTCTAATATGTTTTAATTGAGATCTCTAAATTCCGTGTGTGTAAATTTTATAGTGTATGCCTTTGAATTCATTCAGTATCTTCTCAATGGATATTTTAATGTACAAATTTGCAGTAAAGACCGCGTGCAGTTAATTCCATCCAAGTTCTAAAACTCTGTTTAAAATGATTTATTGAGTATTTGTCTTCGCAGGAGTAGATAGTCATGATTTGGCACAGTGTAATCAACCCTTAAAATATTTGTGACACATCGATATTGTTTGTTGAATTCCGTGTAGAGTTGTCTGCAATAGATATTGTCGGTCCTTCCATGCAGAAGTATATCCACCTAGTGGTGTTTCCATGCAAAATTATCTAGGACAAAGCCCAATTTAGCGTTGTAGGAAAAGGAAATTTGAGTGCTTGTATTGTTGATCTGAGGCCAGATATGCAGCCGAATGTTAGCTGCTGACAAAGTATTCAAAACTATAAGACGAAAGGGTGAAGTTGTTGGTTCATGCCATCACCACACAACCGAGGAATCCTTAACAACCTGAAGGAAAGAAAAAGAGGAACAAGAAAAGTAATTCCAATAATGAGAAAGGGATCACCTCCACCTAAAACACCCAGGAGGGAAGAACTAAGGAGAAAAAGAAGAGTCATTTTCCCTGCATGATATGTGGGGAGGACCACCCTACTCAGCATTGTCCTTGGAAGGATGAGGTCCACAAATAGTTGGTGCAATAGTGGTCCCCCCAACAACCTATTGTATTAACCCATCCTTCCCCCTCTCAACCTCAAAACATGGTTGCTACAAATCCCGCCCCTCCTCAAGGGGGTATGGCAGGAACCCCTCACTATGAGTGGTATTCCTTGAATGCTTCCATTTTAATGTGTGACCAAACAATCAACTTGAAAACACGAACCAAGAATTACGAAATTCGTGAGCCTTATCATGTTGCACCAGAAGCAACATCCTCTTCCCAGCCTGGTGGCCCTCTTCATACTGAGAAGCCATCCTTTGACGCACTGCTTCGGTGCCCAAAGGGATTTCTTCGACGCACGACGCATAATCCAAACACACAAGCCACCCACAACTATACTTTTGTGGAATACTTGTCCTAGGCACTATGTGCCATGTCTATGCTTGAAGTCCTCCAAAGCTGCCCAACACAGCAGAAAGCCTTACTGTCAACCATAGGCGGTTTTGATACCTTGGATTCGAGTTTGATTACTTTTGATTCCTCTCAGGTTACTCATAGGCTCTCCCATCAGGTTACCTTTCAGATCATAGTGCGATCATTGGGGAAAACAATCTATCAGACAATGGTGGATGAAGGAGCCTTTACTTGCATCATGTCTATTTCTTGTTGGAAGGCCCTTGGCTCTCTTAAGATCAACACATCTGCAACACTATTGAAATAATTCTATGGACACATGTTCCAACCCCATGGAATAATCACCGCCTTAACCATCGAGTTAGGTGGTAAGACTATCTATGTTGATGTGGAGGTTGTCGATGCACCTCTTGAGTACAATATGTTACTCGAGCGTCCTTGGTTCTATGAGATGACTGTAGTTGTCTCGTCGGTCTTTAGGGTCCTACGCTTCCTTCACCAAGGGAAAATCGTGATGATCGATTCGCTTGTGTTTTGTGCATGTTATGCCCTATCCTAGGGATAACTAAGTAGATTATGTCTCAAGCCCTATCCTAGGGATAACTAAGTAGATTATGTCTCAAGCCCTATCCTAGGGATAACTAAGTAGATTATGTCTCAAGGCCCACAAGTCCTATACATGGAGTACCGAGAGCCATATTGACTTGAGCTTGGCCCTGGAGGGCCCATTTCTTCACCACCTCCTATCTATCAGCAACAACAACATCCATCCCATCGGCCTGGTTCTGAGGTAGCAGTGGGTCTTGCTCCATGAGGTAATGAGTCCGAGTATCATGGTATGTGTCACTTTGATTATCAAAACATTTGAATATGTGCATTGAATTCTCTTTTGTTTCATGATGTTTGCTTGGAAATTATGCATTTTAACTTGTCCATACCTTGGGGGGATGACAGAGTGCCCCAATAAGTTGGTTCCCTTAGGGATGAGTTTCCACTAGGTGGGTCTATGAAATTTCATCGTCCATTCCTTCCATACGTATCACTTTTCATCATTTTCCCTCTCATCTATCCCCTACATTGGTTCAAGCATTGGGTTTGCCAAGCTAGTAAGGGTTGTACCTTGCCTTGTGGGAAGAAAGGGCTAAAGGACCATAGGGTAAAAGTAGATGGAAAAAGTTAAAATCCAAGATGAAACCTTGATATGCTTCACCCAAGGATCCACGAGAAAGCAATAAAAGGCTTCTCAGCAAGAAAACGAGGGGAGCCATAAAATAAAATAAAACTCAAGACCTAGTTGGTGGATAGGGGGTCTCATCATGAGCCAACATATTAGGTCCATGGGCATGTAGAATTATGACACTACTATTCATCTGGTCACCATGTCAGGGTAGTGGTTCTTGGTGGCATAGCGAAGAGAAAGGGGGTCTCAACACGAGCCAACCTTCTCATCTCCGTGAAATGCGTGTAGGTAACACTGTCACCACTGGTCACCACGCCAGGGAAGTGTCCTCCAGATATTATCTTGAAAGAAAAATAAATAAGACAAAGAGTACAAAGGTATTGAATGGGCTAGGAAACAATTGCATCCATGATAAGGTGAAACTCACTCTCTACATAGGGACCCATAGGTAAGACCTACATTTCCTTGTTATCACTGCACCCCATGCCCAAACATCCCCTACACCATCTCATGCATTTACATGACCTAGATTGGTATTTACCTGGAAACACCCCACACTTGAGGAGGATTATCCCAATAGGACATCCTGAGACCCTCTTCAAACCTAGCTTGTTAAATAACATAACGTCTTTGAGCATTTGTCTGGGTAAAGGCAAGTTTGATGGACATGTTTGGGTAACTTGATTATTAGATGTGATTGACATTGATATGATCCCCATGACTTATGAGCCCATGGAGGGCATACTTTTTGTTGGTACATGACCATTCCCAAAATACAGGTACATATGGGGAGATGATTAGATCATACCTCCATGGGGCTTAAATCCCACTAGATGGATGCTGAGACCCCAGCCGAGGGCAGAGGGATACCAGAGTCTTGCACCAGAGAAAAGGGAGGACGTTCCACCATAGGCACTTTGGCAGGCCTGGAACTAGGGGGGTCTTTCCCTCCCACCATGAAATTGGCCCTTGAAGGCCCCTGACATCATCATTCTGAGCCTTGATGTCATCTAGTTGGGGTTTTAGGCATGAGGACGACTTGGTTGAAACGTGTGGACGTTTTTGAGGGGTTTTGAGCCCTAACGTTTCACTTTGGAGGCCTAGCGTTCCAATAAGGGGACCAATGTCACACTAGGAGGGGCATGATGTCAACCCTAAAAGATAAAGTTAGGGTTTTAATTGTCAATTTTATGTAAAATTGGATTTTTGATGTAAACTGGCCATGTCGGCCTTTTTTTGACCTAAAATGTAATTAAAGGTCACTTGTATTGTATAAATAAGGGAAAAATCTCTTATATTTTTCATCATATTTGACTCACACAATTGTGAGGTCTAAAATTCAGCCTCTTTTGAGGTTTATTGGCTGAACTAAGTGGTGCACAACTCTTGGAGGGAGCTTATCTTGGTGTATCTTTTGCATTTTCATGGTGGAAAGTCTTCAACTAGGGTTTGTGACTAGATTAATCTTGGTGAAGTATGTAGAAATCTGCAATCCTTCTTTATTTTGAATGGTTATGGTGTATTTACTTGTTCATTTATAAGATTATGAAATTGCTAGTGTGAAACCCTAGGAGAAAAGCACATGTTGTTGTCCTTTTCTTAATAACTCTTCACCTACTTGACTTTGCTAGAAGACACCTCCCTTGAAGGATATACTAGAGCCCTACCTTAGTAGCACTCTATTACTATTGCTTCATTAAGATTTCATACTTTTATTTCAAGCTTGACCTAAAGAAGAAGGAAAATCACTAGGGCCTAGGGTTACCTACTTCCTAGCAACTTTTCCTTCTAGGGTTTTGGATGTTCGAGGCCTTAGTTTACTAACACTTCTACCATTCTCCTTCTTCCTTTATCTCACCTATTATCATTTGTGTTTTCTTCTAAGAATTTCCGCTGCAATCTTGACTCCATTTACCCTAAAAGGCACTAGTTCACACTTTGCAAGTGATTGATTGATTGAGACAACACTTAAACCATCTACTCTAAATACCTTTACTAACTATTTCTAACTTTAAAATAGACTAACCTACTAACTACTTTGTTGCTGTTGCAAAATATTGCTACAACCATCTATAACAACAACAAAATCATCTTAAAAGAAAGTTTTAAAGCTGATTTTACATTGCCTTCATTGCTTTTGACAAATACCAGCGTTTTGCCAAGTTTATGTTATCATTTTTGGTCATTATTGAAGCTTTATTGAGGCATAATTGTGAAGCTATTGCTATATATACATTGCTGTTATAAATACTTATGTTGCTTCATATTTTATATCAGCTTGTGTTTTTTATAAAATTCCATGGTTTTATGAAGCACTAACATCATATGGTACTTGAAAATAGTATTTTTCGTGTTGTCTTGTTCTGGGCAGGTACACTTAAATATAACTTTTCTTCATCTTATTAAAACCTTTGGGACTTTTTGATCAGAGTGACTTGTGAGAGGGGTGGGACTTTATTGATACTTTTACCTTAGCCTTCTCAAACCCCCAGGTCACTGGGGATGTCTCCCCTGGGGTACTACTCCTAAAGAGAAAGAGGTGTCTTGTTTAAGTGACAGTGATAGAACAACCTCTTGTTACGCCAATTTATTGTTCACTTGAATTTGGATTTTGGGAAAGTACAAATTATGCGATAACATTTTGGTGCTGTTGTCGGGGAACACTGAGTCAATTCTCCTCAAAGATGACAATTTTCGGTAAGCCTTCCCTTCAAAGCCTTTATCTTATTAAGCTTACCTAGTGACTCCACTGAGGGTGATTTCCTCTTTTCCATTTGATGATCCCTAGAAGGATTATCTGGCAACTCCACTAATGGTTAAGCCAAACATGGATTCTCAATGGGATGCATGAAATTTTAAACCTTTGGATATGAGTAAAATACCAGGGTATCCTCGACAAATGCCTTCGAGGTATGAAAAATGGCTCCCTAAATTCGTTGGTAATGATGAAGAGAGTGTTAATAAGCATATGCGTGATTTTTATGCTTTCTTTCAACTCCACCCCATCAGTGACGATGTTGAAGACCTAGCAATGCAACTTTTCTTTGCTACTCTTCATAAAGGAGATGGTATGATGGCCTCCCTGATGCTAGTATTACATCCATGAATCAGTTGGAAAAGGTTTTCCTTGAAAAATGGGATCCTGGGATTTTGATAGACAGATTCGGTTGCATAAAGAAGAATGAGAATGAAACCGTTAGGGAATTCCATGATAGATTTGAAAGGATATTACAACAAATCCCAACAAACCTTCATCCATCACATGAATTTCTTCTCTTTCTTTACACCAAAGCCTTTACTAGACAAATAAGTTTCCCTATCAGAGATGAATCTCCTAGAAGAATCTAAGAAATTTGTCACTTGGCTATACAAAATTGAGGCAGATATTTCCTTGTTCAAGAAACAACAATCCTTCGTTCTAGAAGTCGAGGTTGGTGAGCCTAAAAATACCCCAGATATTCCCAAGGGAGTGTCCTCCCTTGAGACCCCTGTTGAAGAGACCTTGAGAGGTTTGGAGCAAGACATCGATCAATAAGAGGTTAAGGAGAAGGGTCTTGATGAAGGTTACCAATCCTGTGAGGAGGAGCAAGAATTTACTCATTGTTAAATTTTTAATTAAAATGAAGTACCAAGGCAAGTGTTTCTCTTCCCTAGGCGCCTAAGGGGAGAAATTGCCGAATGTGGGTCTTAGTCAAATTAATTTGT
>SNQJ01S0220772.1:0-15098 GCA_010110895.2 Picea sitchensis | reverse complement strand
TCCTGAATCAAAGGCACAATGCAAACAAAAATGAAATGATAAGAAAACCTTTTGTCGAATGCAAACAAAAATTGTCTCTTAATCAACAACAATCCAAAAGCTAAAATCAATCAACTTATCAATCAAGCACCTAGGAACAAAGCCTTGATATTATACCCTTGCGACAAGAAAAAAAAAATGAAATTTACAAAGCTTATGAAGACGACTCTCAATCCTTGCCTTGAAAATCAATCAAATACAGGCTTAAAATATGTAAACTAATCATTCACCAATGCTTAAAGTTCATCCCAGGCAATGAATACAAATCTGGGCAAAGAAAAGAAAATTGGTTGTCTCTCAACAATTCCTACAGGAATCGTTGCAAGCTGCAGAAGGGTACAATGCGATGATCTAAGATTGTCGCAGGCTATCAATAAGGAATAGTACGCCATCATCACCCTGGTCTACACAAGCAAAGTGAAACGATAAAGGATCGTCGTAGGTTGAAAATAGGACACAATGTGATGATCTCTGAAGATAAAGAAAATTTGGAAGAATGACAAGATTTCTTAATGAACCTTCAAACTCAGGGAGTCAAGATGGATCACCCACAGACTCAGAGAATGGAATTGACCAAAAGAAGGAAGGCTAAAATCAAATAAGAATCAAAAAAACAAAAAAGGTTGTATCCCTAGTATGGTCACCAATTTTGTTATCAGAAAAATCGGTAAGTGCGGACACAAACTAATCTCCCTAACTTCCAAAGGAAGCTAGAACAAAACAAGACAAAATACAAACTTCACCTTAGACTTCATTGTCATATAAACTAGTTTAGAGAGGTACAAGACATACCTTTTAAATGATGCTTGATCCTCGCTAGTATCATCCTTATCGCTCCATCTTTGGATTTGTGGGATGGTGAACCTGTTTAAGAAGCACAAACCAACAAAGAGAGAAAGAACAAATATATATATATTCTAGTGAATTCTATGTATAAGATCAAGGAGTTATACAATAAAAGTTAAGACACCTTTATAGGGAAGAAATGTATTGTTGCATTATATTAAATGGAAAGTGGAGGATACAACCCATGCCTTGATGTTGCAAGGTCCCTTTCAATGGCTCTTTTCTCCAACACACACACACCTTTTCTCCAATGCCTTTGATGAAGAAGATCCACAATCTGACTTAGAGAGCTAAAGCAAAGCTATCTCAAGTATAATCTGTAGTAGAACTCTTCATGCATCTACAAGCCTTTGCAAACCTTAGCCTTTTCCATAAGAGATCCCTCTTTATATAGGGTGAAAGAGGGATGGATGAGGAGATTAGGATGATCCCACTAAATCACAGAAGCGAGTAAGATCCAAACCAATCGGAGGCTACCTCATCTTCTAGAAGAATCCCTTCTAGAACATTCATGAATTTTGACTTTTCCCTTGTTTAAGAATCATCGCACCCAATGCGCAGGAAGCCTGTGACGACATCACAGTCCAGATTTGGTGCAGAGTGTGACGATGAAGCATCATCGCACCTCATGCATAGAGTAGGGTGTGACGATTTCCCTTGTCATAGTTTTTAAGGAAGAAAATGAGAACCAATTTTGTCATGGAGAAAGTATCTTTTAATGTTTTCAGGGAACATGGAAGTGATTTATGCACATGTCGTCAATTGATCACTGGAGTGACCAAAATAATGTGTAACAGTATGCACGAAATAATTTTCATGATGGGGGTGCATACTAAAAATAGGCATCAAACCAAGTCAAATGCCAAGGGTCCACATGGAATGCACTAATACGAATTATCCTTAGATGCAAATTATTATTTAATACACATAGACATCTACTTGATATTTAAAATAATAATGATCATTTGAGTGTTTGCAATATACTGAATTAAATTATCTATCCAAATACACTTTAATGATAAACAACTTGCAATATAACTGAGCGAAATAGAATAACAATATCAAAATCACATACACAAGTTTGTTAATGGAGTTCACTCAATTTGGGCAACGTATCTGGGTCTTCTTCCAATAGGTTGGGTCCGCTTCCAATAGAAACCTCTTTATTAATGATCAATTTCTTGTTTTTTACAATGACCTTTCTACACGTTGCTCAAACTCAGAAAATAAATTGCACCGTCAAATTCCTTGCAAAATTTCGAGAAAAATGAGTATAAACTTCATATAATTCCGTTAAGGAATCTCTTGGAACGCATTATGGTGCAATATCCAAGTATTGATACCTCTCTCGCATGAACTTTGAGACTAAGTTGTACTCTACAATGTCCTCTATCCTTGCCTTGGTCTGCGCACCTATTAAATAGGGTACAGACCCTAACCTCCATTTGCAACTCAAGGCAAACAATAAACAATTGTTTGTTGGCTTGCCTTAACAAAAAGTGCCTTTGGAGAAACAGTTAAAGTGTTGGCATATGGTATGAAAGGTCATGGGGTCGAACCCCATTGACCTTTTCATATCTTATGGTGTTTTTGTTGCATCGTTCAAACCATATATTAAATGATTGTTATATAGTTCGTTGTTATTTCTTGATGGTGCCCCTTTGTTTTAGGATACAATTATATCGGATCCATATATTACCAAGGGTTGAGGACTTAGCCCTCAACCCTTTTTCCGATAGATATAGCTTTATAATGACTTTAAATAAAATTTGTTCCCCATACGGTTAAGTAATAAATGTGTGGTGTAATGATAAGGTTGTTGAGTGTAAGGCGGGAGACCCAGGTTTGATGCTCTAAACTCCCAACCAAAAAATTGAAATAACCTTATCCGTGTTAGGCCAATGGGAGGCTACCACATGGAAGCCTCTCATTAGTCCATCATTTCCATGTGTCAATATATAATTGGACCACCTATGTTGTAAGAAATCCATGTCACCTTGCCCAGTCAAACATACAGTATGCCACATTGTGCTCCATGGTGTTTCCACATCAATACCGTATGGATGTGCGGTCGTGCCACGTGTCACCCTTTTAGTGGTGACACATCTCACATTTGTCCTTTTGACTTTGATTTTTTACCCTATTTGACTTGAACTTTGACCAGCCATATATTTTCATATGAATTATGTTTGAGGTGATTTTTGCACTATTGGAAATCTATCGTCAAGCTCTACGCATTGATGTCATTTTCAATAACATTTGAGATGATCACATTTTGAGCATTTTTAAATCCTTCTAGACCTCTATGATTTTTTTGGATCTTCCTGGAGCTTTGTGAGCATTCTAGATCCTCCTGGATCATTCCTCCCCATTGGAAGCCTTTTGGACCACCAAAAGTTTTAATTACTCGTCAAATAAGTGAGGGTAAATCTCCCTCACCTTATCGATCTTGATGAACTTTTCTTTGCTTGGTTTCCCCTCTTTAAGACTAACTCAAAGATATTCCACATCAACTCACTATGAAGTTCTGATTCTTCTATCGAGAATGACATCTTACTGTAGTTGTTCTAAGTATTCTGGAGAAAAATTGTCAATTGCTCGAACTTGAATACTTTCATCTTCATCCATAATCGTAGGAGGCTCATAAAGCCTCAAATTCTCAACATTTACTACTGAATACATTTTCACGTAGGCTGGTAAATCTAAACAAAAGGCATTAGTACCAATATTCTCTAAGATCTTGAATGGACCATATCGGATTGACCTGAGCTTTTACCTTCACCTTTCATTCTCTCTTTGTTGATACTTAACCATACTTGATTACTGACTTAAAATTGATGATCAACTCGATGTTTATCATTCTTAGCCTTGTATTTGGCTTGGCTCTCCTCCAACTGTTCCTATACTACTTGATTTACCTGTTGGATCCTTTGAATAAACCTCTCAGCTTTATCTGTATCAACTTTCCCATTCTCTTTAATTTATTATCAAAAAGAAAACTCCATAGGTTCCTTAGGTAAGTTCCCCAAACATACTTCAAAAGGAGTTCTATGAGTATAAGAATGAATGAAATGATTATAAGTGTGTTGTACATAGGGAAACTATTCATCACATAATTTAGGATGTCTGTTGCAGTATCCTCAAAGTAGATGTACCACTGTTCTGGTTACCACCTATGTCTATCCATCTATCCATGGATGAAATATTATTCTCTTCTTTAACTTAGTGTCCATCAGCTCCCATAAATGAGACCAAAAATTACCCAAAAAAGAAGAGTCTCGATCTAATATAATATATGTAGGCAGCCCAAAATGAACCCATACATTAGCAAAGAACATTTGTGTTGTCTATTCAACTATGACCTATTTCTTGCATGGCATTAAAATACACATCTTATTGAATCTATCCACAAAGACATATAAATAATCATGACTTGTCCTGGACATCAAAAAACCCCTACAAAATCCATAGAAACAATTTCCCATGGCTGAGAAGGTACTGAAAGTGGTGTATATAATCCCAACTTTCTATTGCTAGGTTTTCTTGTGGCACACATAACACATCCTTTTACAAACTTGGAAACTCTCTCATTCATTTGAGGCCAATAACAATATATTTGTAAATGTGCTACTATCTTACCAACCCCAAAATGACCAGAAATAACAGATGTATGAGCTTCTCTAATTATGTTTACTCTTTCATCCTTGGGTATACAAAGTTTACCAATATGATATAACAAATTTTCATCCGTATGATAATCTAGTTGTTGATTGGCATGAATTAAATCCATATACACATCTTTAAAATCATCATCCCTTGTATATTATTCAACATAACTTTCATGAGATAAGGGATTATACCTTAGTAATGTAGATGCATTGATCATTGGTCTTGACAACATATCTCCAACCTTGTTATGAATACCTTTCTTATACTTGATTACCAAATGAAATTGTTGTAAGAAACCCATCCACCTTAAATGTCATGACTATTGTAGAAATAAAGTGTTATATCATGTAAATGAAATATGTTCTCCCTAGAAAAACTCCACCATGATAACAACAAAACATAATTCCAACCTAAAGTGGAGCACCACCAAGGGATTATTACATCAAAAATCACCATATAACCTTATGAAAATGTTTGATCGCCATCATATCATAATGTAATACCCCCTCTCTAACTCAAACTTGGGAAATTACATATCAATGAGAGTACTAACATCTTGAAACACCTCTCCCCTGAGTTGATGTCTATCAAATGTGTCATTATACAATTAAATCACATAGGAGAATCCCACAAAGGAAACATGAATCATCCAACCATAGAAACATCATAAGATAAAGGGACGTAACAAGAAGGCCGGCCCATCGAACCATCAAGTGTGTTCCCCATCACACATCCAACATATAAAGACCATGTAGAACACCCCTCCTAGTGCCCCCAAATAATACCACATCATCATGCAAAGTCACTAAGAATCTTAAGTTTTTTTGAAACATATATCTCTTAACCTTCGTCATGTAACCCCTTAGGGGGATAGAACCATCTATATCAAATATAAGCATATATACCAAGCCACCATAATAAGATAATAGGCTCCACATCCATATAGAGTGAAACCAAGGGGTGATCAACAAGGTAAGCACATGTGAAAAGGCCACCAAGCAACAAGCACAATCCACATCCAACCTTGGATAAGTGAGACTCCCCCAATCAAATATTTCCATCAAGTGATCAAATGTAATGAAAAGAAGGGAATCCATGAAGATGAATGCCCTAAGTTGGTCCAATGCTCAAGAGTACCAACAGTAAGTATCCAACAATGTGATGAAAATCCCAAGATGGAACCTCATACAATATAAGTTGTAATAATAGGCTCCAACTTGGGTACATGCACTCTTCTTCGGAGTGCACAAGAGCCCCAAAAATCACTAGTTGAACTTGTCAAGAAGGAAGAAGAGGGAAGACCATGTGGTAGGATGGATACATCTCAACATCTACAAACACCATATTATTATTATTATTATTATTATTATTATTATTATTATTATATACATCACCAAGAGTTCAAAATTAGGTTACAACAAATGCCAAAAATGTACATGAAAGTAAACTGATGCTCACATGTGTTGAGCTTATTTATATCACCCTACTCTAACTTATGATGAAACAAAAGGCTAAGTGAAATAAAATAGCTAGTGCAGCCATCCAAGTATCATCTCAAGGCCATGAATTCAACCCTTGTGTCTGGTGATGATCTGAAACAAGGTTATATCAATGGTTACATGAATAGAAGCTAAAATCTTTAGCACATCATAGCTGCAAAATACATTTACATTAAAGACATGGCAGACAAGATACAAATATGAAGTAGGATAGCATGTTCTAACACATTCTAACTCAATCCACTATTGAAGAGGGATGAAATATGGCTTGGAAAAGGTCCATGGTAGCCCTTCATCAACCTACAAATTGTCAAATATGGGCCTCTTAAAAGGCAAATCTGCAATAGAAACGTCATTAACACCCTCAAACAAAGAGGATGTGGGATTCTCCAATAAAGAAATGTCTTCCACTAAGAATAATGATGAAGTATGAGATGAAATTTCATATCTGGAAATAAAATTATACTCACAATTGGTTGGATGGATATGATTATCATAAAATTTGCACTCAATATCTTGCTTCCCCATACAATTCCAACACTAAAAACATGATTTCTAGCTGGAAAATCACATGTATTTTCACAAAAATATTGAAGAAGAAGGCGGTTGGAAATTTCCAACACTTTCATCTCCATTAGATGCTCCAAAATATAAAAAATCTGAATTAAACATGGACAACCATAGTTGTAAATAATCATCAAAAAAAATTGCACATGCACCTACTAAACATGGATGTCCAAGAGACGCATAATCAACATTTTCCTCCCTAGAATCATCCCCTCCAGTGTCACAGATGGGATCCCAAAGCATGTCCAACAATCCATCCATAAACTATGTCTATCAAGCTGAAAATTTTCCTTACTACGAAAATTTGGCTGCCATCATTCAACAAACTTACCAACTTAGCGATAAATCTCAAAGATATTATTTTTTGAGATTACATTATTTAGTGCATATTTTTACCCCCGTTTCAAAAGGTGGGGTAGCACCCTTTTTGGGAAGTGGTTAAAATTGAGACTCAATTCAAATCACGACCTTGACAACCGATACCATTACAGACAAAACCTTAAAATTGACCCTCAAATTGAGAAGTGATGTTTCTAGTAGCACCAATTTTATTTTGGAGTTAAAATTATGAGCTCATTCAAACTGTAGTGTCGACAATTGATACCATCACAAATGAAAACGTTAAAATTTACTCCTACACTGGAATCTTGAAAAATGTTTGTGGTATTTTTTTCCCTAATTTGTGCTAAAAATAGAAAAGAAAAAAGTTCATAAACAACAAGTTAAAAACAAAAATGAAAAATAATACCATAATATTTTTTCATAACAAATTTTAAAAATTTAAAAAAATAAAAAATAAAAACATTAAAAAAATTCAAAATACCTTTAAAATCTAAGTTTTATAAAAGAAAAATCCACACACATAAAATACAATTCTAAAAATAATTAAAAAATAGATAAAAAACACAATACAAAAACTAATGAAAATAAAAGAAAAAAGCTAAAAAAAAATATTAGCATGAAAATGGAAAATAAACATAAATAAAAAAGCGAATTTAAGAAGCTAAACACATTAAAAATTGAAATTAAAGCGGGCATTAAAAAAATAAAATTTAAAAGAAAAAAGTGAATTAAAAAATAAAAAGTAAGGAAATAAAAAGCAAATTAAAAATGTATGGGGCAATGTGGGGCATTGCCCCCCATATCAATAATAGTTAGATTATTGCAGGACATGATGGTTTTTTTTTTAATGTTTTGTTAAAAGTTTTTATTTTTATTAATGAAATTATAGGTTTCATAGTTTTTCTTTGTTTGTTAGAAATGTTTGTCCTTGCGGGGTCATCATTTATTTGTTGGTTGGGAACTACAACTTCGGGGGGCATTTAAGGTCAAAATAACCTCGAGAGATTGCACTTTCGGCCTAGGGTTGCACCAATCCTTGTATGATTGGATCTTTTGGTTTAATGTACTCCTCCCGACCTTACCTGTAAGGGTATTGAACTTCGGATGATCTGACAAGCTGGTACCCAAACCTTAACATGTTGAGCTAGCGAGAATTGACATGTAGATTTTTACAATTAGTCATAATATTATCTAGCAATTTCTAGATAAAACATTGTGTATGGATTTTTAGTTTTTTTAATTTTAATTTTAAATCAAATTTTTTAATTTTTATTTTATTTTTCATTAAATTGATTTTTTATATTGTTTTGCTTAATCCATTTAGTTTTTATTTATGTTTATTTTCCATTTCAATACTTAATATTTTATTTTGTATTGGTTTTTTGAGTGGTTTTTATTATTTGGGTTTTTTTTCTATTTTTAATTATTTCTAGGTTTGTATTTTATGTGTTTTTAAGTTTTTTACAAAACTTAGTTTTCACAGGCATTTAAAATCATTTTTAAAATTTCTTTCTTGATTTTTTTTTTTTCATTTTAAGAGATATATTATGAAAAATTAATTATGGTGTTATTTTTCAATTTTTTTACTTATATATTGATTTTTTTATTTTTTATTTCACATTATTTAGCATAATTAAAATAAACTAATTTATGAAAAATAAATATGGTGTTATTTTTTCATTTTCTTTACCTTGTTTACAAACTTTTTTTCTTTTCCATTTTTAGCATAAATTAGGAAAAAAAAATCAATAAACATTTTTTCAAGTTTCAGTTTAGGATTGAATTTTAACGTTTTCATTTGTGATGGTATCAATTTTAAACATTACAATTTTAATGAACTCATATTTTCAACTCCAGTATCAATTTTAAACATTACAATTTTAATGAACTCATATTTTCAACTCCAAAAATAAAATTGGTGTTATTGGTAACACCACTTTTCTATTCGAGGGTCAATTTTCCATAATGGTATCGGTTGTCAAAGGTGCGATTTGAATTAAGTCTCGATTTTAACCATACCCCCCAAAAGGGTGCTACCGGTAGCACCTCTTTTTGAAACAAGGGTTGATTTTGGTGTTTTTGACACAAAAATATGGTTTTTGGGATCAAATTTCTCATTTTGAGGTCACAGTTCTTGTTAAGTTGGTAATTATATTATTCTCATCACATGAAGAAATACTTACATTTAACATTTTTTCATCATACAAGGGCTTCTCTTAAAAAACAACTCCCTAAATTAACCATTACATCATCAAAATCTAAAATTTGAAAAGAATTACAAGTTACACTACCCTTGTTTTCATGTGAGAATGAGGTAGAAACTTCATGACCAATTGTAACATGCCTAGCCACCAGGTTGGGCCATGCTACCTCTAGAACATCCTTCAATATGCTCTGATACAAATCTGTGATGTTCCTAGCCACAGCACAGGATGGGTGCACCCACCACACCCAAGAATGCACTTCTTGAGCTAATTCAAATTCTAATACCAAATAAAAATAAATACGCATGAAAGAATGCATGCATTAATCATTATTCATGTTTAACTATGAAAGAATTGAACAATATGCCATGCACATCATAACTAGTAAGCAAAGACATTACAATTACATAATCTCAGAAGTAATAAATATTAAATAAAGGAAATAAATATACAGGAAGAGAAACCATGACAAATAGCACTTATCATTAACAATATCATTCACCAACTAGTTGTAGACCAAGGACGTTCCACTAAACCTTAGACACTATTGTTCCAAGACTCAATAGAAGGTCGCTCCTGAGTCAAGGTTATGAATCCACAATGACAAGTCCTAGAGTGACACTCAGCTTTCCAAACCAATCAACACTCAAGCTCTCAAAGGTTTCTCAACACACAACAATCCAAAGTACATCAACTCTCTTCCCTCCAGCCTGCACCACCCAAAGAGAATGAACCCCCTTCACTGCCACACAGTCCCTCGGGTTGTCCACTTCTTTCCAAGGCTCCAGTGCATTTGGTCAAGAATCTCAATTCCAAAACTCTCAGGATTCACAGCTGTGAACAAGGTTTCTCATCATGATAATGAATCCATGCACTTAGGCATTAATTCATCTATTGGATTATACAAGTGATTCCTACAACCAACCAAACATGGTTGATTTACTTTAGCAATTGTTTTCTCTTTTCCCCAGGAAAAACAAGAATAAGAAAGAAGATATAATTTGAGAGATATCAATCCAAAACAAATTTGGTTCACAATGAAATGGCCAACCCCCTTGACAATCAAGAACAAGGTTTAAATATCAAGGCACACCAAGGCCAATGTGGTATCCACAAGAGACTCATGCACCTCCTCATATTCCCCCTAACACAAACATGGGTGATAATTAATTAAACAAAACATAAAGGTCTAGCCCCTCGGTTCCCCCCTCTCTCTCGTGGAATCATAGCCCCCTTATAACTCTTGTCCTTGTTCGTCTTGTAGCTAGCAATGTACTTTTATTATTAAAATGTTCAAAGCATTACACTTTCCAAGGAACTCCGACCTGTTTTAGTTTTATACGCACTATGGCCTTTCATGAAATAACAAAATAAATTATAAATTTGATGACTCAAAAACGAGGTATTACATTCTCCTCCACCTTATTTTGACACTATCCTCAATGCATATACAGAAAAACTATCAGAATTTAAAATCTCTTCAAAAATTCACGGGTACTTTGCTCGCATGGCATCTTCATGCTCCCAAGTAGCATATTCAAGACCGTAGTAGGCCCACTAAAATTTTACCAGTTCTATGACTTGATTCCATATCACTTTAACCTTTTTGTCTAATATGCACACCGACTGGACCTGAAATTCCCCTTCTGGCTCCACCTGAATCAAATGCCAATCAATAACATGGTTAGTATCACACACATAATTTTTCAGCATAGAGACATGAAATACATTATGCACATTCATGGAAGTAGGCAATGCAAGCATGTATGCAACTAACCCTATTTTATCCAATATCGTAAATGGACCAGATAATCTAGCTACTACCTTTGTACAACTACCCAACTTCAATGATATCTTCTTGGGCTTCCCTTTCAAAAGAACATGCTCTCCCACTTTAAATTCTCTAGCTCTCATGTTCTTATCTGCACAATCCTTCTGTCTATCTTGTGTCGCCTTCAAATTATGCTAAATTCTAACCATGTGGTCTTCCATATCCTTGAGTAATTTCAGCCCAAGTACCACTCTGTCTACTGGGTCATCCCAACTCACTAAAGTATTGCATTTCCTCCCATAAAAAGCTTCAAATGGGCTCATTTTCAATGAATCTTGGTACCCATTATTGTAGGAAAACTCAACCAAATGCAAGTAATCTTCCCACTTAGATGGCTCATCCATCACATACATTCTCAACACATCTTCAATTACTTGGTTGACTCTTTATGTTTTCCCATCTGACTGTGGATGGTATGTTGTACTAAAGTTTATATTTGTACCAAATCATTTAAATAATCCTCTCCAAAAATTTGAAGTAAACTTTGTATCTCTGTCTGAGACAATGGACTTAGGTATCCCATGCAACCTAGTAATCTCCCTCATGTAAATTTCTGCAATATTAGCCAATGTATGAGTTATTTTTATAGGCACAAAATGGAAAACCTTTGTCAGTTTATCAACAACTACCATTATTGAGTCATGTTGCCTTGTTGTTCTGGTAAAATTAGTCATAAAATCAATGGTTACCACTTCCCATTTCTTCTTTGTAATTGGCAATGGTTGTAGAAAACCCACCGGGTGTCAATGCTTAGCTTTCACTCTTTGGCATTCTATGCATCTGGTAATGTAATCACCAACACCCTTCTTCATTCCTGGCCAAAAGAATTGGATTCTTACTACTGTAAATGTTTTATGGTAACCGAGATATCCAACATATGGAACATTATGCATTTCCTTTAACACCAAGTTCATAAGTTCTCCGAAACTAGGAACATAAACTCTATTCTTATGCATAAGGAATCCATCATCTTTAATCTCATACCCTTTGAATTTATATTGTACATTCTCTTGTTGTAAGCTCTCTTTTACCTGTAGGTAATGTTGGTATGTAACAAAAACATCTAAAATTATGCTCTTTAAATTTGAACTATGAATACTAATGGAAGCAACATGCATGAGATGTACTCTTCTACTGAGTGCATCAACAACTTTGTTCTCTTTTTCTTTGATATTCTTGATTTCGAACTCATACTCACTTAAAGATTCTAGCCATCTTGTCTACCTATAATTTAAAGTCGGTTGCTCAAAAAGGTACTTCAAACTACTATGGTATGTCCTTGATTCAAATTTCTTCCCCATTAAATAATGCCTCCACATCTTCAAGGCATGAACTATGGCAGCAAGCTCCAGATGATGCATGGAATAATTCCTCTCATGCTCTTTAAACTTTCAGGACTCATAACTAATGACATGTCCATTTTGGGTGAGGACTCCACCAAGTCCTTGTTTGCATGCATTTGTACAAACCACAAAATTCTCATTTGGGTCAACAATCATTAAAATAGGTGCATTAGTAGGTAGTTCTTTCAGCAAGTTAAAATTATCTTCACACTCTGCTATCCATAAACTTAGCTCCCTTATTTTGTAAAGAAGTAATGGGATGATTAGAGAACCATTTAATAAACCTCCTATAACATCTGAATAATCCCATAAAATATCTTACTTCTGAAACATTCTTTGGTGTTGTTCACCCTCTAATGGCTTAAATCTTCTCAAGGTCTACTTCTATACCTTATTCTGAAATAATGTGCCCCAAATAATGGATCTATTCTTGGTAAAAACAACACTTACAAATCTTGGCATAAAGTTGATGTTCTCTTATCACTTTCAACACCAACCTCAAGTGAATTTCATACTCTTCCTCTGAATTAGAACATATAAGTATGCCATCCAAGAATACAATGACAAACTTATCCAAATAATTTCTGAATATGTCATTCATTAAACACATAAAGACAATTGGTGCATGGGTCAGTCTGAATGGCACCACTACAAATTCATAATGTCCATACCTGGTTCTAAAGGTTGTCTTACTGATATCTTCTTCCTTAATTCTTACCTGATGGTATCTTTATCTCAAGTCTATATTTGAAAAGATCTTTGCTCATGTTGGTTGATCAAAGAGGTCATTAATTATGGGTAGAGGGTATTTATTCTTCATCGTGGATTTATTCATTTGTCTAAAGTCAATACATGACCTCAATGTTCCATCATTGTTTTTAAAAAAGAGTACTAGTGCTCCCGAAGGTAAAACACTTGGGTGTATGTACCCTTTCTTTAACACTTCTATAAGGTGTCTTTGATATTGGGGAAACTCTCGGTACTAAATCAATAAAGAAATCTATTTCCCTCTTAGGTGGCAATCCAAATATTTCTTGGAATGCATCTTCAAACTCTTACAATACTCCAAAATCTTCAAGGCTTGGCCCTTTTGTCTTTTATGGTTCCTCTACATGAGATGAATACAATTGACAACCTTTCCTAAAACATCTCTTCAGCTATAAGGCTGATATATCCCTTACAGAAATGGGTCTCGGAATTCCATTCATATTTCTTTGTTTTCCTTCTTCATCAAGACATGTAAATGTCTTGTTATGACAATCTAGGAAAATATGATGCTTTTCCAACCAATCCATTCTTATTAGGATATCATAATATCCTAATGATATGAGATTCATTTCAACAACCATAATTACTCAATTCATATTTATTGGAAAACCTCTAATTGTCTCATTGATCCTTCTTTTGGTTCTAGTGGCTAGCTAAACCAAAATTGATTTTTCAAGATTACTTTTCTCCAAATGTAATATGTCCACTATTTTAGGATCAATGTAACAATGGCTTGACCATAAATCAATTAAAATAGCAACAATATGGTTAATGATCTTACCTTATACTTCAACCATATGGGATTTGTGATCTGCTTGTTGATCTTCTATTGATGCATATATATTTGGAATACTTCTGCCCATGTATTCTACTATAGTAGCCTCGTGGATGTTGTGCATGGCCTTCATTTTTTCTTCTCTGTGAGAGAAATCCTTGTACATGTTATATTCTTTGCATCCCCAACATTTGATTGGTGGTCTTCCCCTTTTCCCAAGGAGTCTTCTTTCTTGGATTCATGCTTAGCAGATTGATCTTATTGATTTTTATTAGGACTTCTTATGTTGAAAGGAGGTTTGAATCCCTTTCTTATTTGATCATATTTCTCCTTCTTCTGATCCCTCCAAGACTTTTGTATAAATTCTCTACCCTTTCCTTTCTCATACAAGTACTTAGCCTTTCTAATGGTCTCTGTCAAAGTTCTAGGGTCGTCATATTGAATCTTCTCTTTATAAAATGATGGAAGTCCGCTCAAAAACCTTTGTATTTTCACCTTTTCATCCTTGATCAATTCCACGTACTTTAGCAATCCCAATAAATTATTTTCATATTCTCCCATGGTAATTCTCCCCAACTTAAGTTCAAATAACTCTTGCATATTCTTGTCATAGTAGTGCTCTGAAACATACTCCTTCTGGATATATCTCTTAAATTGCTTCGAGGTGATCATGTTCTCATTAATGTGCTCCAATTTCTTAAATTGATCACACCATATAACAAATTTTCCATGCAAATGATATGTTTCAATTATGGCTTCTAGATTAGAGGAGTAGTTGTGCAACTGAAAATAATTCATGATTCTGAGCAACCAGGCTTCAACATCATCTTATTTTTCTCTTTCACCATCAAAGGATGGTGTTTTAAGCTTCCTCAACTCTCCTTTAAAACCATTCCACACGTGCCTTCTTCTTGGTTTCCTAACAAGAGACACTTCTGGACTACTCCTTTAATCCTCATATGCATAAAAATTTCGAGCTGAGTAAGGAGGTGAGTGATATCTATGAGTTCCACTGACTCTTCTTAAATGACTAGCTCTTCTCTAGTTGTCTCTTCTTTCATGAGATCTTCCTTCTTCTTCATGCATTGATACTGATCCATTATTGGCTTGCTTCTCCAGCTGATTTAGGCTTTGCATTATTTGGGCATTTATTTGATTTTGATCTTTCATCATCTTCTCATTGTTTTCTTTGTAACTCTGCACTTCCATTCTCAA
>SNQJ01S0220771.1:6195-17885 GCA_010110895.2 Picea sitchensis | reverse complement strand
GAGTTATTTTTTAACCAGGAGGAATATCTCTCGAAGTCCCTAAATTTGGAGTGAATCCTAACCATTGGTCGTCAAGTACATGTGTCAACAAATTAGCGAGTGTCTGAAAGTTTGGAAATATAGAGGATTGTGGGTGAAAAGTGTTCAGGTGTGGAAATTCTAGAAGTCCTGAATCCCAGAGTTAATCTAGGTCATTCGTTGATGGGGACACGTGGACCATGGATCTCCATACTTTTATGATTTGGCATTCGATAATTTGGGGGTTTGGTGGTGATCAACAGTGAGAAATCCGAAATCCTAGAATTTTGGAGGAGATCTTAGTCGTTGGTTGTTGGAAGAGTGTGAGTTGTAGATCACCACTTTGGCTTTCAGTAATTCAAAGATATCGTGCGTTGGAGTTGCAAGAACTCCCGAATACTGGAGTGCCAGAGTTATTTCTGGCCATAGATTGTGGCGAGAACCGTGGATCCGTGATCCCTGGACTCTCCGAGAGTTTTCCACTTCGACGTTCAGGAGAATTAGTGTGTGTTGAGGTTAAAAACTTTGAATCTCGAAGCTTCGGAGCTGAAGAGAGATGGAGTAGTTCATTAATTTGGTTTTCAAGTGATTTGTAGTGTTATTTTGTAATATCTTTATAAGCCTGAAGCTCTAGAGTTCCAGATTCGTGAAGCGCCATAGCGCCAGTCCGGGAGTTTGCTAGTTCGACATTAGGGGGAATTAACATGTTGTGAGGTAAAAATTCTCGAAGTTCGAAGTAGCAGAGAGTTGGATCCCTGAAGATTCAAATAAGAACCTTTCATCTTAATCCATTGTTTCTATCCCTCGATCACATGTGATTTTGGCCAAAATTAAGGGGCTAGCACCCAAAATATAATTTTAAGGGAAAAGGGGCTTATAATAAGCACCCAATGGGTTTTTGGTTTTGTACAAACCTACATAAGGAGGAAAAAAAGGGGCATGTTTACACTGGAGGGGATCCAACATGGATCTGAGATATGATTAATCTCATCAGAAGAACGATCCTAGGTTGGGAGGTTGTGCAAACCCCAAGGAGGGGTGGGAGTTTGCATCAAGTGGTATCAGAGCCAGAGTGGAAATTTTTTTTGATACCATCAAGTGGTATTAGAGAAGATTTTTGTTTGCAGAAAGAAGAAAAAGGTGGAGAAGGAAGATTATTGAAGCCCTATGTGAAGAAATGTTTGCAAGTGTGCAACAGACAACAAACTTTCCAGGAGGGATTGGAAAGAATAAAATGGCTATTGAAGTCCACAAACAAGGTACAAGAGGAGAGAAAAAGAATATGAGTAGAAAGAATATGGGTAAAGAGCTCAAGGAGTACCCGAGAGGAGATCGACAGGTTGATGCAGAGAATGAAGCAAGAAGAGAAAGGAAGATGGAGGTATGAATGGCCCATGAAGAGAAAGGTAAGGTGGCCTATCCACCAGTTGATTTTCAGGAGGTAGAAGCAGATACTGAGGAGGTGGTTGAGGCAAGTGGAAAAACTTAAGAGCACAGAGGAGAAGATGTTTTACATTTGTGAGCCAGAAGATAGAGAAATACTCAATGAGGAGGAAGAGAGATTATTTGAAGATCTCATAGATTTCCAGGAGGGAAATGAGAAGGGATCAGTTGAAGATCTCAAAGATGGTCGAGAGGGAAGAAATGAAAAGTCGGTTTGCTAGATGGGAAAGGAGGTTGAAATGAGACTTTCTGAAAGTATTAGGAACTTAAAGGAGAGTTCATATCAGCAAGGAGTGTTAATAGGGGAGGAAATAGATCAGCAAGGACTACTGACATAAGAGAAGGAGGAAGAGGCATGAGAGAAGCCTCATGATCATGAAGATTCATATGGGATTGAAAACCATACGAATGAATATGATGAGAAGTTGAATACTTCAACTCTCAGGGAGAAAGATAAGAGGCGCATTCTGATCAGTGGGGGAATAGACATATTCCTGCCAAGAAGCCCAGCAGAGGCTAGTGCATGTGTTGTACATGAGGAGGTGATGTAGGAGGAATATGAGGAAGAGGCCATTGGGCCAAATGTTTTTAAAAATAATAGTTTATGTGTAACTGCAAGTGCAGAAGAAGAAACAAAGCCATCAAAGAATGCCATGCAAGAGGATAATTCATATGTAATTCTCACTCAGTGTGAGACATAGTTGAATATGTTGGAGGATTGGTTAGACAATCCAGAGACAAAGGAAGACTTCCAAAATGAGACAGCCATGAAAAGTGGATCAGAATTCCAGCATGAGGAACGACTAGATGAAGCTCAACTTATGCCAATCCAAGGAGGTGACAGAGCGGCAGAGGAACTGGTAGAAAGAAAAATTTCACAGGATATGGTTGAGCAACAGCTTAATAACATTGTTGTAGAATTGGAGTCTATATTGAAGTGGAAAGCCAATGCCAAAGGAGGTGAAGTTATCATGGGAGATCAATATGATCTTCCCTTTGATCTATGTAAATAAGTGGAAGCCCTAGGAGAAGGAGAAATAACCCAGAGGAGGATCATCCATCAAGTCAAGTTGGAAAATGATGAACAAGAGGAGATGCAGTAGAGCAGACTGCAGGAGATGATCCAACCCATGGACAAGTTGGATGAGGAAATTAAGGAGATAAGGAGTTTGATGTTGAAGTCAGCAGAGAAGACAGTCAACAATAGGTGGAATATGACAACAGGACATTGAAGTGGAAAGATAAATGGGGCACTGCAACATAAAATTTGGAAACTAGGAGAAAATCTTGCAGCAACAGTAGGACAACATCAACATGGAAGAGGAGCAGATGGATAGATCTAGAGTGGATTTTTGGGATCTTGGAGGATATCAATAGTAGAAGTAGAGGAGACATGAGTAGGAGCTCATGATTTTTTTAGTAAGGGAGTATGATGCAGGAGAATCAACAACAATATGTCAACAGCCAACGCAATAGCGTAGAAGGAGGGAACAGATCCCAAGGACAGAGAAGCGCCATCTTTCTCATTTTGAGTTAAATCTAAAATTTAATGTAATTAAATATTAAAAGGATCTAGGAGGGATGAGCCATTGTATTGTGTAATGTTGAGTGTAATTCACCTTTAATGGCTTACAGGTAAATGGATCTAGATATAATTTGGACTAGATGTAAATTAATTGCAATTTAATGTAAGTAGGTGGAGGAAGGCTTGAGAAGCCCCTCTTTTGTAAAAAATACCAATGTATTGAGATGATAGGCATTAGAAGAAGGAATTATATGAGAATTAGAGAGATTGGAACAGCTCATGAGAAGAGAAGAGAGGAGAGGAGAGAAATAATTGAGACTCTATTGCAGTCTATTCTTGTAAACATTGTACAGAGCATTCAGATTTAATACAAAGAGCAGAATTCCCTCCATGTGATTCTCTGTGTGTATATTCTATGTGAATGAGTGTTTTCTTAATGTTTATTGTGTATGTTTATGAATTCTATGAGTGTTTAAATTTTTCCCTTTGTAGGAATAGTTATAATTCCCTATCTGTGTGATTTTTCGAGTGTCATGGGTTCTCAAGGATAGTGCAAGGAGTGCACACCAGATTTTTTAGAAAACTATGAGAAGTCAGTGCAAGAAGTGCAAAAGAATTCAATTTCGAGTTTAGGAAGAGTGTGCAAGGTGGAGACACCGGAACAGGTCATAAGCTCAGAAGGGACAGTGTAAAGAGTTCACATAACGAGCACAAGGAGTGCATGTACACTCAAATAAGTGTAAAAGCTCAAGATGAATAGTGAAAGTGTGCACAGAGGAAGTGCAAGGAGTGCACAGGTGATTCTTTAGAGTCCAAGACTTAAGAGGTAAGTGAAAAGAGTGTACAGAGCCAACACTTTGTTAAGTTTTTTGAAATCTCAGGAAGAAGAGAGTGAGTGCCAAGAGGGCACAAGGAATCATCTGAAGGAACAAAGGGTGGAGACCATTTTGAAGTTGAAGAAGTTCCAAGCTTAGGAGAGATAGTGCAAGTATGTGCCGGGGAACATTATAAGTTACATACTATGGAGAAGCACAAGGTGTATGTAGGTAACTTCTTTAAGTCTCAATCTTAGTAGGGAAGCACAAAGTGTGCTCTCAAGGTCTGAATTATTCAAGTGACGAAGCTCAAGGAGAGATAGTGGAAAAACCCATGATAGTCATTGGATTGGTAACCCTTCACTATGCATCGGAGGAGGAATCCCTCTCTTTAAATAAGAGAAAAAGAGATTTGTTTGGGAGAAGAAAAACTCTCTCTCGGCTATCAGATTAAGGAAAGGAGTGTGGTCATTAAGCACCCAAGTCCTTCAGACTTCATCGCTCTATATTTTTAAAGTTATTTATTGTAAAGGAGGTAGAAGCCTCGAATATCCAAAGTCCTGGAGTGAATCTACATTATAGATCATAGGGAGGAGTGCCAACAATTGGATTGGTCGAGCATAGATATGAGTCGTCGGATCAAGCCCAGGTAGGAGGGGAAGCGTCGAGGAGAAGATCAGATCCTAATCGTTGAATATGCATGCAGGTGAGTGTGAGCCATAGATCTCATGGAAGTTTGGAGTTTCATCACTCTGGGAGAAAGGGGTTATTTTATTTCTAGGAGGAATATTTTCCGAAGTCCCAAAATTGAGAGTGAATCCTGATTGTTGTTCATTAGATACATATGTTAGTAGATTAACAAGTGTCTAGAAGTTATGAAATATGGAGGATCGTGGGTGAAAAGTATTTAGGTGTGGAAAGTCCCAAAGTCCTGAATCTTAGAACTAATCCAGGTTGTACGTTGATGGGGACACGTGGACCGTGGATCTCCATCCTTCGTCAATTTTACATTCAGTAGTTTGGGGGTTTGGTGGTGATCAGCAGTGAGAACTCTCGAAGCCCGTATTTCCGGAGGAGATCTCAACTATTGGCCATTGGAGGAGTGTGATCCATAGATCGTCTCTTCATCATTCAGTAGTTGGAATATATCATGTGTTGGAGTTGCAAGAAATCATGAATTCCAAAGGACCAGAGTTATTTCTATCCACAAATTGTGGAGAGAACCATGGACCGTTGATTCTTGGACTCTCCAGCAATTCGCCACTTTGGAGTTTGGGAGAATTAGCATGTGGTGAGGTTAAAACCTCTGAAGATCGAAGCTCCAGAGCCAAAGAATGCTATATTAGTTCATCAATTTGGCGTTCAGGTGATTTGTAGTGTTTTGTTGTAAGATCCTCCAAATCCTGAAGCTCTAGAGCATCGGAGTCATGAAGTGTCGTAGCACCAGTCAAGGAGTTCATTAGTTCGACATTATGGGTAATTAGCATGTTGTGAGGTCAGAACTCCCGAAGTCTGAAGTAGCAGAGTGTTGGAGCCCTGAAGTTCAAGATAAGCACCTTTCAACTTAAGCCCTTGGTTCTATCCCTCAGTCACATGCGATTTTGGCCAAAGTTAAGGGGCTAGTGCCTGAAATATGATTTTAAGGAAAAGGGGGATTAGAATAAGTGCCCAACAGGTTTTTGGTTTTGTACAAACCTTCATAAGGAGAAAAACAAAGGGGGCTATGTACATTGGAGGGGATCTAGCAGGGATCCTAGAGCTGATTCAACTCCTCAAAAGAACTATCCTAGACCAGGAGTTCACACAAACCCCAAGGATGGGTGGGGGTTTGCATCATTATGGATAAGCCATCTAAGTGGGAAGATTACTTGCACTTGGTTAGGTTTTCCTATAATAATGGATATCAAGCTTCATTGAAAATGAGCCCATTTGAAGCATTGTATGGTAGGAAATGCAATGCTCCAGTGATTTGGGACAACCCAACAGACAGATTGGTACTTGGGCTAGAATTTATCAAGGATATGGAAGACTAGATGGTTAGAATTAAGTAGAATTTAAAGGTAGCTCAAGATAGACATAAAATTTATGCATATAAGAACAAGACAACTAGAGAATTTAAAGTGGGGGAGCATGTGGTTTTAAAAGAGAATCCCAAGAAGAGCTCTTTGAACTTGGGTAGTTGTACAAAGATAACAACCAAATTATGTGGTCCATTTGAGATATTGGATAGAATAGGGTTAGTTGCATACATGCTTGCATTGCCTGCTTCCATGAATGTGCATAATGTTTTTCATGTCTCTTTTCTAAAAAAATATGTACATGATCCTAACCATGTTATTGATTGGCATCTGATTTAGGTAGAGAAAGAGAAAGGCTTTCAAGTCTGTCCAATGCGAATATTGGAAAGAAAAATCAAAATGCTCCAGAATCGAGTTATAGAGTTGGTAAAAGTCCAGTGGAGTTGCTACATTCCTGAAGATGCTACTTGGGAGCATGAAGATGTCATGCAGGCAAAGTACCTGCAAAGTACATAGCGTTTTGAATAATTATTTTTGTTTTGTATATGCACTAAGGGCAGGTTCAAAATAAGGGGATGGGATGTAACACCTGGGGTTTTGAACTATATTAAAATAATTTATTTGTTAATCTATCAAAGGCCAAAGCTCCCAAACAATTGAAAGAGGCTAGTATGCCTAGGAAATGTAATGTTTTTGATCATTATTAATATTAAATACATCATTGATTGCTAGACGGAGACAAGGAAAAGAGTTATGGGGGGCTAATTTACAAGAGAGGGCTTGAGGGGCTAAAAGTATTTATTTATATTTTATTTACCCAATTTTGTTTTAATGGAGAATAGGTTACATGAGCTTCTTGGAAGGCCAAGTGGTTCGAATTCCAAGAAAATACATAAACCCATCTTTGCTCTGGGGTGGGGGGTTGCTTATTCTTAACTCATTCACTAACTCACTCATGGTTCATTGTTCATGGTTCACACCTTTCATTATGTTCTCTCTCCACTCATTCTTCCTTACTTATCTTTGCTCATTCATGTTTTGTCTTGGGAAGGGAAAACAAATTGTTGGAGAAGATCCATGGTTGTTTGTATGTAAAGACTATTGGTGTATTCTAGCCATGAATTAAGGCCTCCATGTCTGAGATGATATGGCTTGTGTTCATGTTTACTCACAGTTGTGAATCCTAAGAGTCTCAGCATGGATATTCTTGACCATATGCCTTTGGAGCCCTAGAAGGAGATGGTCAGTTAGAGGTGTGTGGTAGAAGGGTCCATTCTCTTGGGTTTTATGGCTTGTGTTCATGTTTACTCACAGTTGTGAATCCTAAGAGTCTCAACATGGATATTCTTGACCATATGCACTGGAGCCCTAGAAGGAGATGGTCAGTTAGAGGGACTGTGTGGTAGAGAAGGGGGTCCATTCTCTTGGGTTGTGAAAGATGGGTAGAAGAGAGCTGGTGTACTTTATATTGTTGTGGGTGATGAAAATCCTATGAGAGATTGAGTGTTGACTAGTTTTGGAAGCCGAGTGACACTCTGGAACCATCCGTTTGGATCCATAGTCTTGGCTCGGGGGTGACAGTGTTGTTGGGACTTGGAATATCAGTGTCTACAATTGGGTGGAACGTCCTTGATCTGTAGCCAATTGGTGATTATTTTTATGAAAGATAAGTGCTCTCTATCATGGTTTTATTTACCTATGTATTTATTTTGTTGTGTATTTATTTATCTATGAAATTTGTATCTATAATATGCATGCTCATTGGTTATTGTTGTGCACAACATATGTCTCATTTATTTATGTTGTAGCTTGAATATTTAACTTTGCATGTGAATATTTCATGCATCTGTATTCATTAAAATTGATTATAATTCGAGATAAGTCTAGAAGCAGACTTGAAGTAGCATAGTCCGACCTGTGGGTGGTTGGGTACATTACAAATTAGCTTATTAGTAAGTGTATTAAATTCATTTAAATGATCTTCAACATACCCACCTTTTAACATATTCATATTAAATATTCTCTTCATTAGAAATACCTTATTGGATGTTGAGGGTTTTTCATACAGTTTAGCGAATGCGTCCAACATCTCCTTTATTATATTTTCTTTTGAAATATTGAAATCCACTGATGTTTCCAGGATTAGCCATATTTATCCCAATGTATTTCTATCGAGAAACTCCCATTCTTCATCCTTCATGGCCATCGACTTATTTTATATTCCACCCAATGGTAGTAATAGATCCTTCTAATATAAATAATATTCCATCTGCACCTTCCATAACCGGTAGTTTTGGCCATTAAATTTCCCAACCCTAAACTTTCCATCTTCTTCCATTGCTTCCACTCGAACTAGGAACCCTCTTTTCCTATGAGTTACCTTTCTCTCTGATACCAATTGTTAGAAAAACAAGATCATGGAGAAATAAAATAAAACAAATGCGGAAATAAAACACAAAATATACATAATACAATAGAGACACAAATGTACATGGTTCACCCAGTGTGGGATACGTCCACCAGAGAAACTTGTCAAGTACTTCCTTTTTATTATAAAACAAAATGAAGGGATACAACCTACATCACGCCCATTGTAACTTCCTCTTCTCTCTCATAATAAAATATTCGCAATAATACACAGTCACAATACAATTCCCTCATAAAAGAGGCTTTCCTTATAGGGGAAAAAACCCTAAAATAAATTCTACTGTCAGATCTGCGACCTTATAATGAACAGTCTAGATTGACTCAGAAATTAAAATATTTTACAAGGTAATTTTTCCCAGTATTTCTCGTTGGGGGTGTTTCCCTCAAATCCCCTGCTAGGAGGGGGATACAAAAATTGTCGTCTCCCCGCTTTGGCGATAGTTTTTGGGGGGAAATCCCCCCACATCCCCCATTAGGGAATGGGGTCCAATCATGGATGAAACAAATATTTGAACTAGGAAGATAATCAAGCTCCACAACCAACAATTATAACCAATTCTATGCATAAACATTCCATTGATGTTCATAACTCAGCATAAAATATTCCTTTCATCGAAACAATTATATGTTTGATCATGGATCTGCATCCATATGGATACCATTGTTATATTTCATGTAATTTTTATCTTATACATAGTACCTTGGGAAATCCATCTTTCCAAGGCTTCCTCACATAGGAACAATACAAATTATTACTTCCAAGGAATCCATTTGGATTTCTCTAACATAGCATAAAACATATTAGTGGTGAACATGGCATATTATAGGGTTCTGGTGTCACAACAGTAGCCTCTCTTCCATGCTCTCTATCTCAACATCCATCATTTGTCCTTTGAATAAAAAAACATCATCTCACCTGTATCACATGCATACACTAAATGTGAGATATTTTCATAACAATTTCAATCAGAAATACTTTAAATCTATTTCCCACAGATATCTAGTTCCACTTATTAATTTCATATGCATTCCATATAGGAAATCAATAAGGATGAGATTCCTTCTCATAACATTTTGTCTCTTGCACAGCATGCATCGTCCTTCCTTATGGACTTACACCATTTCCATATCCAAAATCATCCTTCCTAAAATTTCTCAACCTTCATTCAACCAAACAAGTTGTTAGTATCTCATGCACATTATACTCTTATTGTACATTCATAGTGGCTCACAATGTGATATTAAAATAGTACATACTAACAATTGAACCACTTTTTTATGTAAATCATATATATGAATTATCTATCTTACCATCCTCCTTATAATGTAATCAATCATCACCAATAAAATAAATCGATGTGCCAATGTCCATGGCCACATTTACACAATGCATTTTGCATTGCCTCAGAAATGCCACATATCTATGTCAGGCATTCCACCATGGTGAGTTGGAAATTTAGGCCAACCTCTCACCAAATGGATAACCTTACTGGAATCCATTACCACATCATAGTTATATCTCTTGGCTTGATCTAATCATGACCTCAAAATCAGCATAACATAACATAATATTAAAATTTCATATCAATGCATTCATTCTTTACCGGTATCCAAGGTACTAATACTCATGGATATTACAATTACTCCATTTACAATTCTAAAATTCCTTTAGGGTATTGGAAGGTTTTCCTTCCATAAGGGAATTCCAATAAATTCCCCTTTTCTATACACATGTATCTCTTAATGCATTTATCATAAGTGCTACTTATGAGAACAATCATTTATTCATCCATGGTTAATCTATGCAAACATGCCACATCTATTCATGGATTAATTGCAAAGATYCCAATMGATCTTTGCTCATCATAGGTTTCTTCCTTTTCTATACCCCACCTAGGTATAAATGGAATACATGCATTCAATCACAACCATATACATATCATCAAAATATAAGGCATTTATGAAGGAATTCTCACCCAATTCCTTTCATACTAGATGCTCCATCGGCATGACAAATTCTATACATGTTTGGTTGCCAACAACCTCTATGGTGTTACCTCATCAGTTTGTTCTTTGTGGGAACTCATAAGGTTCCTTCACCAATCCTTCAATCAACATCCTTTTGTCTCTTCCCTCTGCACAAGGTTATCCACCATTGGTATATGTCTTCCCCTAACTGCTCCAATATTTCCTACACATAACAATCATAATCACATTTATATCAGTTGTCATGCAAATCACAATGAAATTTCTAGAGAATTTTTAAATCATCAAGCATCATCAGTTATTCCTCAGCATATATGTCCACACTCTACCACATTATTCTCAATGTGTTTCTGAGTGCAACATAAAATCAATTCAATTGTTTTTTTACTTGTACATAGTCATCAACATTCTTATGCTTGAAAAAATCATACATATCATATTTCTCATCCCTAGAGAAAAACAAATAAATAAACAAGAAAGGGTTCAAGGGATTCCCCCTTCCAATTTCCTCTACTCAATCTAGAATTCTCAGCATGGTTGAGTTATTTCCATGACCCTCTTTTATATTCTTCCTTCTTTCTGGGTATAGCTACTCCATTTCCTTGAGCAGTTATATTCAAGTTCAACTTGGAATTTCCTCTCTTAGAGAGCCTTCCTTCCCTAGATGGAACAACATATAAGGTTAGCTCATAAATGAAATTACAAAAAAGTGCATTATGTACATTAACCAAATAAAAGTTAGAATCATGAACATTTCATTCAACATCGGTCATCCTTTGTACATATGCATTTCTTCAAAATGTAATCTAGGATTCTTATACATTGGAATTTGAAGTACATTATCTAATTCTTATCATTCATTAATTCCATGGATTTGTTCTCTTGATAGGGTCTTTACATAGTCCATGTGACTACCTTAGCATGCAACTTCCTTGTTGGATAACCATCATATCTTGAAATGATCTCAACCCATGAGTTAGTGATAACTCTATCATTTCAGTCATTTACCTATAATTTTTCATAAGGAACATAGATCTACATCCTCATAGTGATTTCAATCATGCACTCTTTTATATGTATTGACATTTAGTGTGCATTTCTACAGTTGGAACACTTTCATAATCCATACATGCATATTTATTCAAACTTAAAATCGATCTATCTTATGATTGTTCACAATCATTCACATGAAAATTTTAGAGGAATACTCATAAGTATATTTCCTTCTTTCATAGGAACGAAGCATTTTGCATAATATTTTTTTCATAAATTCATACTATCTCCTTTTGAGGTGTGTCTTACAACCCCCTCAAGCTATTATTCAACAAAACAAAACACACCCTTCAAGACAGGGTTGTCTAAGTAGCTATAGTAGTTCCTAAAACATGGAAATTACTACCTTTTCTTCACTGTCAACTTGTTTCTGCATGCATTCATACACATCCTATTAATGCATTC
>SNQJ01S0220770.1:1255-15099 GCA_010110895.2 Picea sitchensis | reverse complement strand
GGTAAAAGGAGGTTTCCCCTTCGAAGAGGCTTATTATCTAAAATTATCTCTTTCTCAAGGCGTTGAGTACTTTTTCTGAGGTTTTTCTATGCTATATTGATATTTGGTTCCTAACAATGGCCAGTGCATAGATTTTTCATATGAGGAGACGTCATTGGTTGATTCCCAAAATAGGACATAGATGGGTGGGCATGCATGACATTCGGAGGACTTTTGGAAGGGTTGCCCCATGTCGGTCCTAGAGGGATAGGCATGGTGTTTTGTCTGAGGTTACATTGATTGTGAGAATAATTACCCCAGACTAGCATTCCTAATGAGGGAATAGATCCCTGCCAAGATTTCCAAGGCCCTGATGTGGAAGAAGTTTCTGGGTGTGCCCCCTGTGCAGGAATAGTACCCTGCATAGGAATAGATTATCCGAAACTGGGGTTGCCCCTAGTAGGGAAAGAAGTTGAAGAGAAGGCGTTGTTAACAAACACACCGAAAAAAGAAAAAGGTGTCGACCTGACCTACATATTATGAGAAGGTGGTCCTTGACTCCCTGCTCCAAATAAACTATAGTGTGCAGGCAGCCCGGCGGATGGTTGGTGCCCGCCGCCGAGTGAAGGGGTTGAAGGAGGGATATGACCTCCTCCGTAAGGGAAATAATTAAAAGGGGTAGAATTTCCCACCATGTGACCTTGCAGAGGAGCATTAGATCTCCCTGCCCCCAGACCTAAAGTCTGTGAAGTGGAGAAGGAAAGTACAAGGCTTGTACCTGAACTAGGCATCCCGTATGAGAACGGAGGGCTTGTCGCACTTGGTGTGAAAAGAGGTGTGGTCATCATCAGAGATGGGATCGGACCACTGTGCGATGTAGAGGCAGTTGAGACCATGGTGGCTCAAACTGGTGACGGTGGGTTAGGAGGTGGAAACACTCTTGTGGTGACAACCGTAGTGGGAAGTGATGAGCTCCCTTAAGTAGTAACAACATTGTTTTCCATTGCTACATGTGAAACTATCTAGAACTCGTAAGGATAAATCAGTACGATGGGGGGTGCCAAGAGATCAGTGGTTGGGGTTTCAATTGGGTCGAGAGCTTTCACTCCAAGGTCCAAAATGATCGATTCCTCCGAATGTTGGTCAGGTACAATTTCATGTGACCTGGTCGCTTCGAAAGACCCTTGTTGGTCTATCTTTCACCTTAATGGTGGAGGGGGTGGCTCAAGTGTAACCGGTGACAGGCCCAAAAGCCTTCGTGACCGACGGAGCTCATGATCCTCCACTGTGTGAGAAGATCAGAAGACACCCTAGGATGTTCTATTCATTTTAAAAAACAACACACACTAAGAACATCCCTAAGATGAGACAGGCAAACACTAAATTAATTGGAAGAACAATTACAACAACCAACACTAGAGAAATTTACTGGTGCAAGTGCAACTCGAACACGAAAGCACCCTCTGGGTATACTCTACAAAGCATGGCCCGATGTATGTCCTAGGTACCACAGTATACCCCCGCACTCACTTGTGTAAGTCCCTAAAAATATGGGCAACTAGGTTGCCAGCGTGCGAACAGTCACCAGACGGGTACAGTCGAAAGTCGGGTAGACCAAAATGAGCAGGGTTTCGAGCCTGAAACCTGTCAAGGGTATCAAAAGAAAGTGGTCTGGAAGACAAATGAGGACCTCGAATGGATTTGAGACCCATGAATCCCCATGGCAAATGCAATCGACGGAATCCCAAAACAAGCCCTCTATATGTGTTCTCCACTACGATTGGTCAGGCTTTGGAGGGGTTATCTCTGCTACCTTTCCACACGCGACCTCATGTTTATCCCCTGTGTTAGAGGGGGGTCCCGGATAACTTTCACAATACTGGACTTTGACACTCCCTACCTCAGACTCCAATGTTTGATTTAAATGGCCTTGAAGAGTTTCCTCTCCAACCTAATTCAAGGCTCTAATCCTGAACTAGTTGATTGACTCTATAAACATAAAATTCTAATGAATTTTAGATTTAGAACTATTTTTATGGCTTGTCTTATGTCAAAGGTTATGAAAGTGAAACTAGTGATGTTTGAAAGACGAAAGTAAAAAAGGACAGAAAACTGAAACACAAACCTTTACTTTTAAGCAACTTTTCAAATTTTAACAATTTTTCTAAGATTTTGGAACAACAAACTCCAAGAAAGATTTCACTCGACTACGAGCTACTTATGATCTAAGTAAACTTCCAAGAACTTATGAAAGAAAAGACTTTTCCCTGGTTACTAATGCAACACAACACTTTTCAACAAAACAAAGAAAGAAAAGAATTTTTTTTTTATTTGAAATGCTTCCAAAGAAAAAAGGAAAAATAACAACAAGTCAAAACCAAGAAAAATTTCTGGCCTAAGCATAGATCGCAAAGAATCTCTTAAAAAAAATATGCACTAGCAACTTAAAAAAGGATTCTCACACTTGTCTAAAAACCTTAAGAAAGAAAAATTTTCATGAAAACTTTTTTAAAAGGAAAAAGAAAACTATGGCTAAGATCAAATCTAAGCTACTAACTATTATGACAGAGGCTCAATATCCTCAGAGGTATAACTCTGGTCAAAGGAAAAGATGACTGCTTTTCCTTGCACAAAAAATATCCACCTCAAGCAAACTGCTAACAGTTTCAACAACAAGCATGTACACGCGATTTGTTCACTGTCAGAGGGTGTGTACACGTGGTCTGGCCTTATACAGGCAACGTGGACCTCTAAAACTCTGAAAAAATTAAAAAAACAGGCAATCCAAACCTGGCAGAGACTACTGATACTGAGAATCAGGATCTCTTGAAGGCTTAGACAGTTTCTTTAACAAAATGAAAAGAAAACAATACAAGGATAACAAAATGTAAAATGAACCAACCTGAAGTAAAGACTAAGCTATAGACTACACTTAACCAATACTAGACAGAATTCCAGAAAACCCATGAGAATGACTAATTCTGACAGGGAAGAGGATGATTGCCTCAAAGAATTTTCTAGAAGACTACACGCTATTGTTACTTCCTCAGCTAGCGTGTACACGCAGGCTGTAGGAGAGTAGGGCGCGGGTACACGCATGCATACCTTCTACAGGCCACGTGTGCCTCTATGGGTCTTCGGAAAAAATATGAAATATGCAATCAAGAAAAGAACAAAGATGACTGGTATGGAAGACTAGAATCTCTGTTATCTCAGATTGTGAAAAAACTTTAAAAAAAGGAAAGAAAACCAATCTTTAAAACTACGCAAAAAATTTACTCCAAAAGAACCCTAGAGACTTCCCCAGTATGGTCGCCAATTCTATTGTGAGGGAAATCCCCTTACGGACTAGCAAATAGGGTTATCTTATACATGCAGATATGACCGAGAGAAAACTACTTTCTACCTTCGTCCCCAAACTTAAACCCCATTTTTTTCAGTAAAAACATGGTTATACCAACATACCTTGTTCCAGGCATTCGATGTCGATCCCTCTTTGTGCTTCATCCCTTGTTAGTAGCTCTCCTTCCAAAGCTAACTTGTGTACAAAACAAGCAACAAACTACGTGTGCATTTTACCTATAGAATAATGGGTTAGAGATTCAAACATATATTTAATCAATCTATGAAGAACTCATGAATTGGGATGAGAAAAGCATTTTTTTATTACTTTGAATGAATCAACAACTTACAAAATGTCCAGACCAGCCACTCCTCTGCGAACCTGATCCTGGGCTCCTATTCAAATGTCCTCCAACTTCTTTTCTTTGTATTGCTCCTTGCACACGGATGGCTAAAGGGTTGGGACAATAGGAATATAAAATTGAGTAGAGTTTCTTTACCGTATTCTCCCCCTTCCAAATGGTACCCCTACCCCTTATTTTATAGGCTAGAATAAGCTAGGTATTTGGGCGAACCCTCGGCCATGAATGGATGGAAGGTTCAGTTAATTCACCCAAAGCTATGTGTTTCGTCAGCAACTTTCCTTTTTCTGTGCTTCTGAAGGTCTACGCGGGTTATAGTGGGCCAGCTAGCATGGACACTATAGATCCACGGGGGCTGTAGTGGGTCAGCTAGCATGGACTTTTAAAAATGGAGTTTTTTAGAAGAGTTGTTCAGTAGTGGCTTGGAAAAGAAGGGCTATGAGATGGCATGATGCTAGGTAAGCATGTATGGTGCAAATTAGGTTTATAACACTTACTATCCACAGGGTAATGGTATGGTTGAATCATCTAATAAAAGTCCAATTACTGTGATCAAAAGGGTTTTGACTGAGAACAAAAAAGCATGGCATATCCATTTAAAATATGCTCTATGGGCTAATAGGATAAGTACCAAAAGGTTAATCGAGATTTCCCCTTTTCTGATGGTATATGGAAATGACATCATTTTACCAATAAATCTTGCTCTACCAGTAATGAAACTTTGGCAAGATTCAAATGAGGAACCCAACGACATTACCAGGAGGGTAACCTAGCTAGTTGAAGTTCAGCAAAATAGAGCCGAAGTAAATGAAAAGTTGCATAGATACCAGGATAATATGAAGGCCTTATTTGATCAAAAAGCTAAAGATAGAGATTTCCTCCCTAGAGATCTGGTCTTAAAATGGGAAGTCAAGAAAGAATACATTGGCAAACATGGCAAGTTTGATATGATCTGGTCTAGCCCATATAGAATTTCGGCCTCTGAAGGAAAAAATGCTTTTTAATTAGAAAATATCGATGGATACATTCTCAACACCCCTGTAAATGGGTGGTACCTTAAATATTTCATGCAGTAATGTGTTTATGAATTCTCATTGTACATACCGGTTTGTTTTCATGCTTTCTGTATAGTTTCATTTCTTTCGGTAAGTTTTTATTTTATTTTTTTTAATTCTGTCAAAAATAAAAAATAAAAAATAAAATCTTTATTTCAGATTTCTTGACAAATATTATACTATTTTATTCACAGGAAGTTGTTGATGAACCAAGAAACTAAGAGATACTAAAGGAGAAACGCACGGGTATTTATATTAAGTATCTTCCAATGAACAAGGTAAATAAATCAATAATATTTAGCTGGAAACACAAGAGCTACTAAAGGTATGAATTTCTACTTCGAAAATTTTAGGCTAAATTACCCTAAGAGATACAAACGAACAAATCATTAAGTTCATTCGATATTGATACTATCACTAAAATTTTCAAACAAGGAAGTGGGAAATAAAGGAGGGACTTAAGGAACAATTATAAAAAACTAACTAAGAAAGTTTTTAAGAACATTCATATGTGAAGAAGTTGTTCTCAAGCCCCCTATCCTTATCTTAACCACAGTAAAGCCTGCTCCTAGCCTAACCCTGGATGTTTTACCATAATTTTCTTGAGGAAAGAAAGGTCTCACTTTGGTTGTGAAAACTCTTAAACAAAAACCTTCAAAAAAAGAGAATAGGTTGAGTTTATAGTTCTTTGACTCTAACTGAACCAGAAGTATGTCTAGGTAAATCCTTACTTTATTAGCTTTTCTAACAGGTAAATTGATTGGAATTTCTCAAGGAAATTCCCTAAAGAGATATCAAGAAAATTCCCTCAAGAATTTCCCTGAAACCAATAATTTTTTAAGGCTAGAGAGAAGATTAGCCTAGAGCTATCTAAGTGGGTTGACAGGCCTCTGTTGTTAAAAATTCAGGCAAATATCTTCCTGATTATATTACATGCTGGTTTATTGCCCCCACTTCATATTTAAAAAAAAAAAATGTATACAGACAGATGGTGAAAGTAAATTCAGTATTGATTGCCCCCATCTAGTCCAAAGAGATGAAGAAAGGAAATTCACTATATTGATTGCCCTCATCTCAGCTTTTAAAAGCTAGGAAACAATGAAGTGGTGAAAGGAAATTCAATTTGGGAAGTCGTATAAATTCACCGGGGTAATGAATAGGCTCGCTGGAAGTGAAGCAATATCCTTATATCTGATAAGGTTGTTATACATGAATTACAATATACTCTGATAACTTTTCTTCTTGCAGCTGGATTTACATTATTGGTTTCTGGGAATCCCCTATTTGACACACTTAATTTAATTTACCTTGATGCAAATAGAATCAGGTGAAACTTGGTAGAATGGTTAATTTGGTTTGATTATCTTATGTAGAGCTGTGGTCAATCTCAGAAAAGGAAATCTATTGAGAACCTGACTCGAGATCATCAGAGGTTTTATGTTTAAAGAGTTTTCTAAGTAAATGTTGAGATCCTGAAGTCCTGTTTTGGTTTTTTCCTCTAGTTTGTTTCACGAAGTGATTTATTGACCCCTTTTACCCAATGAAGGCACTTGGTCTTCATTTTCTTCTCGTCCCATAAGGAAACGAGATCCCTAGATGGAGCCTAATGTTGACACGAATTTTAAATTGTACCCTTTGAAACTTGAGACTTTGTTATTTCCTAGTCATGGAGTTGCCTTTAGTTATAAAAAGGGGGGTCAAAGTCTTTCGATTCTTCAGATTCAGTTTCCAAATACCCATGAAATATGTTTGTTAATTAACAACTCCATTGTCCCAGTGCCGAAAACCCAAAAAAGATTTATTATTTAAAGAAATATGAGGAAAAGAAGTGAACGTTATAAGTACCGACACGCTTTTCACAAAACACCTTTTAATCGTGATTATTTAATCCTTTAAACACAATCAACAGTTTTTAACCTTTCGCGTTTTGGGTTTCCTTGCATTGAAATGTTTACAAAATATCGACTTTCGAACTTCCGATCCACGATTTTCCGAAAGGAATAAATTAACTCCTAATATTGATTAATTTAAATATTAATACAAGCGATTAATGCCTAAAATAATCTCATCGCGATTTTGTGATTCGGGGTTTGCTTATGACAGTTTTCTTGGAGACACGATCCCCGAAACTCTGAAATGCAAAATTTTGATTCTTTAAAAAAATCTAAAACAAATCTAAATTAACTTTAAAATGTAATTAACAATGACTAAACCACTTTTTGCATTTTGCATTTCGGGATTTGTTGAAAGCAATCCTTCGAACATCCTTTTTTGAATTCGCTGACATACGACAACATTAATAATGGATAAATGAAGATTCTTGTGGCACAAAGGCGTATCTCTGAGCGTATCTCCCTCATTAAAACATTAAATTCCTATCACCTACGTCAGTACGCTCATTGCAAGACGAGTTAAAGGTTCATAAGGTTCTATGTTTCGAATTTCATTCTTATTTTTCAGCGTCGGGACTAATTTGTATTCAACCTAAGCTTATAGATTTTGCTTTGCAGCAGGTTTTCATTCTATCACAAACGTTATGGCACCCAAAAGGCCATCAAAGAAAAGCGAAGAAGTAGTTGAAAGCTCAAGCCTAGAAGGAGATGTTCTGTCTGATACAACACTGCATGCCATTGATTCCATTAGATCCTGGAGACAAATGTTCGAACTATTGGATTACAAAATCAATAATTCCCTCCATGATTCTGATAACAAGATCTGAGACATAACAGAGTCAGAACTTCACAAAATAGCGGCACACCCACGACTTATGTCTTACAATGACATGATCATTTGGGCCTTAGAGAGAATGGACATGTAGACGAGGAGCATTTTAGACAGTCAAGGGGTCGTCGCCGGCTCCTTCAGACAAGAGAATATACAAGTAATGTACAAACTGTCTCTCAATCCCAAATACATTTATAATAAATAATTTGTAAGTAAATTTCAAAATAAAGAATACACAGAGGCAGATCAAACATACCCCGACATAATCAAACACTGGTGGAGAGACCCATCCAAATTCAGGGCCGATGCCCATGGCGTTTATGCCACGGATTCATTGAATGTGTACATGGTCTATTTGGCCATAATGCTATGCAGAATTTTCGGGAAGAAAGATCCTACACATTTCCATGTAGAATGGGTGCCTCTTCTACATGAAGCAGTCGAAGGCTACAGCTTCAATTGGAACAAGATTCTATCAGATAGCCTGGTTAAGGAGTTTATGGAATATCAAACTGCGAGATCCAAAGGCCGACGAGTTTCCTTTTACATGTTCACATACATTATGGATGCTATATGTTTCATGACTCCTTTCCCCTTGATGAACTGGAGTTGGAACCCAACCTGCACTGAGCCCATTCATGAATATCATTCTAAGCTATGGGAGGAAAATGCTAAGGATTCTTTCTATGAAATTTGTCATTTCATGGTAATACCAGTGCATCAGATGATGTATGGGTATGCACCCCTCCACATTTCAGAGTTGGTCATAGGAAGACTCAAGGCGGTTGCCGACTGGTTTATCAAGGAGAATTTATCCTACATCATGGTTTTCAAATGTTCCATCCCCCCCCCCATGCACTTATGAAATTCCTCCATGACAGGCTAGTATGCGGGGAGGTAGCACATCAAATAATAATAGGCGGCATTGGGATAGAACTGAAGGCATCTTAGAAGAAGTCTTGGCCAATATTTCCCGTACAAATTGGGAAGTCGTCACTCTAAAGTTGAAGCTGCAACAATAGAAGAGGTCAAGCTGGTAGATCTTGAACACAGGAAATATGACCCCTATCAATTAGTGGTAAATCACATGGCCCATTGTGGCATGAAAGCAAATGAACATGAGAAATATCCTTGTGATGACATTTTCAAAGAGGCCAAAACATATGAAGAAGTGTTAGACAAGATACATGAATTAATGTTTGACTTGCAAACCCCCTCCAGCACAAGAAAATACCCCCCCAAGTCCTGGACAAGAAGTGCAGAATAAAGAAAATACTGAGGAAATTCCATAGGAGACTGAAATGTCTTCACAAAAAATGGAAGTTCAACGTAAAGACAACCCAAGATCCAAAACAGAAAAAATGTCTGAGAGACCACCCGATTCTAGTAAATCGACTCCCCCCTCATCATCAAATATTCTTGCTGACATTCCTGAGAAGGTAGGGGAAACACCATCTACGAAGTTGGGCAGCCCTATTACATCCCTGACTCCTCTACAGTCAACTTTTGGCATTCCTCATTTACAAACCATATACGCTAGTGACCTTACCCCTATCTCAATAGATGAGATACCCCTTTCTGATTACTTCTCTAGTAAAAAGAGGAAGGCTATGTTGAAACAGGAGATGCATCAGAGAGAAGATGCTATGGTAAAGAAGCATAGAGTTTTGGTAGACAAGCAGAACGTGGAAGAAGAAGAATTCACCACAGAGGTAGCATGCTCTATGGGAGATTTGGCGACAGCCAATATGTTCACAGTGGATAGTATGAAAACAAGGCTAAGGCAGAAGAAACAAATGATAGCTCAGCTGCAAAGACAACTAAAAGACACTGAGAAAAATATCAGCGAAGAGATAAACAAAGGGCTAGAACATGCTAGATTCGTTGACAAACAAGAAATTCAAAGGATTAAGGCAAGTTTGAATGAAATGTATATGAAGATGCAGGCCAGTCGAGGACAAACCAGGCCAGTGATAGATATGAAGGTTTTCCAAGCCCAGGTACTGGAAGTGCACACGAAGATAGAAGCAAGGAAACATAAATTAATTTCCAAAGTGGAAATCATTCAGAACTACTTCCAACAGGTAAGTCAATATTTTGATAGAATCCTCTTGAAAGAAAAAGAAGCTAAAGTAGCCCAGACTACTTTTCAAAAAGAAGATGTACTTTCAGCAAAAGAATAGGTATCAAAAGCTCAAAAATTGTCCATTACAGAGCAAATCAGAGGTGATATCATGCTTAAGGTACGGGAGGCCAACATTGCCGAAAATAAGATAATAACCAAAGAAGTTAAGGACAATTGCGAAGAAGTATTCGATCTGTTAGACAAAGGATCATTAGGCATCAAAAGAGACAATTATCTCGGGATCCTTGGACAGATTAACATTGACAGACATCAGTTGAATTTCAAAGAAAATTTGAGTGAAATTCAGATGGAAATTTCACAAATAAAAGAAATTGATGTCACTCAAATAGACAGGTGGCTCGTGAGGCCAAATTTGAGGTTGCAATCAATCGATTTTTCTGGTAAAGTGATTGAAGACCAACTTCCGAAAATACAGAGAAAGTTCTATTTTTTGAGGTGAAGGATTTTCCAGAGCCTCCTAGATTTTTGCGCAGTTTCTAGAAAAATGTGTTGAATGCCTCAAATTGAAAGAAGGAGATACTTCAACAAAACAATAAAGTATCATTTTGAAATCTCGTATCATCGAGATTACACAAAAATAAATGATGACCATGCAAACGGTTCAAGATTTTGCGTTCTTGTAACTGTTATCCCCTAGAAGTTAGCAAATCACCAACTGTCAAAAAGGGTGATTTTGTATAAATATATTTTCGCAAGACTAAGAAGAGGCATTTTGGTAGCCGATTGTACCAAAGAAGTTTTCTCATTTATTTCGATAAGAGATAATACAAAAAGAGATTCTAAATTCTGTCGGCACTAAGTTATGTGTTCCTCTTTAATTTTGTTTTCGGCATTTTTCACTCATGTATTTATGATGAATATTTAACTGTGACTTAGTATAATACTTACCGTGGTTAAGAGTTATCTGGTTATCTAGTGGTTTACAATTTTTCCTCTGAACTTGTTATCAACAGGCTTAAGACCTATAAGTTATTTTGACTACTTCATTTTGTACTTCATTAGAGATCTCTTGTCCTCTTTTCTTCTTTTGTTGTAATCTGAGATTCTTCCATGATTGATGCCTCATATTACTCAACAACTTTATGTTTTTCCCTCTTCATCACTTCATGATTTTTTATTTTAACTCAGGCACAAGAAATGGCCTCTAAAACTGTTATGTTATTATTTTAAGTTTGAATTTTTTTTTCTTATATTTCAAAACAAAAAAAGAAACTATAAAAACAAAGTTTGAGACCTCTTAACCTTTATCTCTCATGACTGTACCTAATACTAGACAACCTAATATAGAACCCGGCCTTACAGATCAAACTAGTATCGCTCTAAAATTATTTAACACCATCTTATAGACAGCAAACACTCGGGTTGAGTTAGAATGTTCATGGGTAGTAATTGAGATAGATATTAGCATCCAAGAACAATGGGAAGCTAGATAGAGACAGTTGAGGAACCGACCTTGATTCACCTTTCATAAAATTGATACCTTACCCCTTAACTCTCTCTACCTTTTTTGTATGCCTTGACGGTATACTTTAGAGCCTTAAAGTATAATCTTAGGAACAACAAAGGCCATGAGTTGGGAGGAGCAAGCAACATCCTTGAAGAAAACGACACAAGAAATTATCATGACCAAAGAAGGAAGGGTAGCATATGAACCGGGCGAAGCGGTGGGATATCTCTAAGAAGCCATCGAAGCGATGGAATTTTATCGGGAATCCCTGATACAAATCAGGTATTCCCCTGAGTTTCAAGTTGTACAGGGGATGGGGGGACTTATGTGGCAATTGGCCCAACTACTAATGAAGTGAATGCAGGACAATCTGGACCTCATTATAACACCTAGGCTTCCGACCAATAGCCCGAAAGAAATGTTGATGGAGCCAAGAGGCCTCTGATTTCACAAACCTTGGTAACACCAATGGGTCGGATGACTCTGAATCCACAAAATCACCAGCCAATTCACCAGTAGGCGGGACAACCCAACCAGATATAGGTCGGGTGTCAATAGAGACACATGCGCCTAACCCTTTAAGAAAATTTATAAATATATATAGTGACGATGAAATCCCAGATTCATCTCACGACACCCCTATACATGTCCAAGAGGAAAGGGGACCTAAGAAGACTTCTTCCCTTGAGCCCGAAGTTCCAACAAAGGAAGTCCCGCAAAAGGAAACAAAGGCTGAAAGTGACCACAAAACAAAGGAACCTGATACATCAGGAGCCGGGGCAGATCTAAAGGAAAAGTCTGAATCAGATGAGCTAGATAAGGAATCCCCGCAAAAGGAAATCAGCGGTTCTTCGGCCAGCGAGCAAGTAAGTAACAAGTCTACACCCGACGTCTATATTATGATCAATACTTAGATCGTCGACGAGTGTCAGGTAGAGGTCGGGCCTATGAGGCACAGTGAGGAAGTTAAAGAGCCCAATCCTGAACAAGTATACACCATCGACAACCTGGGAAATACGCTCACATGGGGTGATCAGCAGACACCAGAGCCGGTAGATGAGGTAGCAGATATCTATGTGATTTCCTAAGATCGAAAGAGAAAGGCTATCGTTCAAAGGAATGAAAAGAAAATAAGGATCACATTGGATCACTCCATCTTGATTACTATAGAGGAGAACTTGATTAACATAGCTGACGCTCGGACGCCTGAACTTATTGGCATAGGAAAGACACTCTCAGGTGCCACCTTGGATAGAGCCAAAAGAGACGAAAAGGAACTAGCCTCCGCTCTAAAGGATATAGAACACTTGCATCATCTGGATGAATACTATAAAGGCACCACGCAGAACATTGTGTATCTGAAAGGTGAATTCGAAGAAGTTTACAACGAGTTCAAGAAATAAAGACACCTTTTAACTACGAAAATAGTTGAGTTTCAGGAAGATAATCTCATAGAACTCGCGACATGAAAGGATATGGTCCATATGGAGTGATGGTATGAAAAGGTGCAAAAAGTAGTAGAAAGACTCAGATACATTGATGTAGTCCAGCAGGGTCGAGACAAAGAAGAACATGGCATTCGAAGGGTAGAAAAAAGTAGTTTTAATCACATGAAGCGATCAACTGACTACTGGACTAAGAGAACAGTCTTAACTGAAGGAAGAGCCTTCGCAAGAAAACACAAAGCCCATCGATAATTTGGTCGGATAGCAAGATATGGAGAACCATTCCATTATTAAGCATTGTATAGTCTAATTGGGCCTCGCTGGTGGGTTTGGTTCCTACTATTAAATCAGGGAATTTAAGACCCATCAACAGAATTGGAGCTAGAAGGAGGGCCTGAGAATGAATGGTTGAATATATATTTTATATACCATTTCAAACAGCCTACAGATTCGTAACAACCCACATGCATGTCTAGTCCTTCACAAGACATCCCACACATGTTGAGCACTCCCGAAACAGGTAACTCACCCCAGCTCGAGGAAGAACATTTGTTCCCTGAAATACCTTACACTCTTTCTCACAAGGAATTAAATCAGTTTAGAAGACTCACAAGAGACTAAGCCTAAAAAATCAGTGCATTTCCCTTAGCTTTGATACTTACTCGAAGAAAAAAAATAATCATATCAGTTGCCAGAACTCTCGACGAAGTTTTCATCCACACGGTAGAAGATTTAATAGAGTTTGTGATCACCGAAATCAAAAACCCTATGAATCTTATCCCTAAAATGCCAGGCAGTGACGTCTATGAGCCAGACAACTTTTCGAAAGAAGAAGAGTTCAACTTGAATTTCGAAAATATGGAAGGTAATAATGACCATGAGGAGGAAAGGGAAATCCCACCTCAGAACAACCAACCTTGGTTGGCCTGAGATGCCATGGTCGTCCCTGGATGAGTACATAATATTCCTCGACACCCAGAGAAGTTGCTTCCCAGGTATGACCCCGAGACTTCAGGTTTTCCTAAATATCATATCAAGACGTTCATACGTGCGATCAGACTTATGAACGTCCAACATGAAGACGTAGTCTGTGTTGATTAAGGTTGGTTTTCATTAATGTCAACCCTTGAAGAAAGCCCCATAGCACAAAGGTTTGGGTAATGGAACTAACATTGTTCGATATGAATCATTATTGTTTTGTCATGGTTGATAAGACGTAAATATGGATGAACTTCAAAGTGGTCCCCTTATGGTGAAGGCCCTCACGGGAAGACGCTTTGCAGAGTAAGAGAACCCATGATTAATTTTGGAATAATGAGATGAAGGATAATGAATTCGATAGAG
>SNQJ01S0220769.1:0-15099 GCA_010110895.2 Picea sitchensis | reverse complement strand
ATAATTTTTCTCCAAATAATCCAAGTGTTATATCAATGTAGAATTATTATCCAATAATGAGCAATAAGAAATGAACAATCACACACATACATAGTACAACAATGTTTTACGTGGAAACCCAAATCAGGAGAAAACCAAAGAATGATTTTTCTTATATGTCTTGAAGAATTACATTCATTGGAAGAACCAACTTCCTTTGTTTTACAGCTACAACTGGAAGGAGGCTCCAAACTCCTATTTTCTCAGGCTACACCCCGAGGGAAGCTCCAACTCCCCAATTCTCTGGCTACAACCAGAAGGGGGCTACAACCCCCTATGTTCTTCGTCTACAACCATAAGGTGGTTACAACCACCTGTCCTTGCCCCGTCCAACCACCCTGACATATAAGTAGAATGATGGAATCACTGAAAACCTGTCAGTGAGATATACTGTTGTACAACTGTATCAACCTGTACCACTGACCTGTATCCAATCTATACAACTTCCCTGTAATCAATCTATACCTGAAGTGAACATGTATCTACAAAAATACAACAGGTACATGACCTGTAGCGTTGTAGCCCACGTATGCATGATCCCTATCTGTTATGCAACCCATGTATGTACGCACCCTAACTGTTATGCAACCTGCGTATGCCTTTTGAAAACTAAGGTTTTCTTTTTCTTGAAAACTTCTGACCCTTTGTTACTTCTTTCACATATATCTGTAACCTGTCACTGTATCCAGACTGTAACTGTACCCTGTGCATGCATCCTCATACATAATCTTTACTCAAGGAAAATATGTCTCTCATAGGTGTGTGTAATCATGAACAAGTATAATATCCCTCAAATGATCTTAGTCATCAAACCCTTTTTGATATTCAGCCTCTCAATACATCAACTACTACACAAATACAAGCTCTCAACCATGTACCATGAAAACCCTTAGCCATATTCCAAGAAATACAATATGTTCCTCACAAGAAGTATCAATGATGAACATACCGATACTGTATTTATGTAGATCTGACTTATACAAAAAATCCCATGTAGCCACTAGTATCTCTAGGGAGAATCCTCAAATCTCCATTGCCATTCCTCATGCATACATCAAAATCCAACTATTCATAGAAATAAGACATACCCTTTGAACCAATGGATGGATCTGATGTATCTGATCACTTTAGACCCTCCTGGGAGCTTGATCTCAGAATCTAGAACCTCTGCATATTCATCTTCTCAAGTTTCCATGGCTTTATCAACATGTACTCACCCTATACACAACCAACCCGCATACATACTCACCCTATACACAGACATACTGCATACATGTACTCACCCTATACATAGCCAGCTCGTGTATGTATGCACCCTATTCACAAACAACCCGTGTACATGTACTCACCCTATACATAGACATCCCGCGTACGCCTAAAAAAATAGGGTTTTTTTTATTTGCTGTAATTCCGAGAATTTCACCGTCAATCCTTCATACTACCTCAGACGTTCGCCACTTCAGAAGTATCCACAAGTATTTACAATGAGCTTTACACAAGAAAATAGATATACAATATGTACAAGTGTGTATCTAATGAGTGAGCTTTGCCTCTTATTTATATCTTCATGTAGCCTTACACTTTCCTTATTTTAGGGCTTCTTAATTTAAAATAATTTCTTTTGCAAAGCACTTTGACCCGTGGGGGCTTCTATAAGACTTATGAGGGGTTCTCTAACTTCATATGGTCATAACTCTCTAACCGTGAGGATTTATGTGACATTCCACATACCACCAGAAATGACATGAAAAACACTATCCATATAGGATAGTTTCACTAACAAAATCATTGTCCTTCATTTCATTATTCCACAATTAAGCATGGGTTCTCTCACTTCGCAAAGCATCTTCCTATGAGGGATTTCACCATAAGGGGGCCACTTTGGAGTTCATCCATATTTACTTCTTATCAACCATCACAAGACAATAATGAGTCATCTTTACATTAAACAAACTTGGGTCCATTACCCAAACCTTTTTGATACCAGGGTTTCTTTAAGGGTTGACATCAATGACAACCAACCTTAATCGCAAATATCCCCCTTTGGCATTGATGGAAACACTCTGATGCAATACTGAAATTATATCACTCATGGTCCCCCTGGAACCATGCCTTTGTCCTCTATATCTGATAAATTTGCTCCCCCTGGAACCATGCCTCTGTCCTCTGCATCTGATAAATCTCTCCCCCTTTTTCATCAATGGAAAATGTATCTTTCCATCCGGGGCTGCTCCCCCTGACTGAACTATCCTCTTATGGTGCTTCCTCATGTAAATCTAAGACATATAATATAAGCATTCTAAAACCATTAATTTTGGAGTAGAAATAACTCCAAGTCTTTGGTGAAGATATTCAAAGGCTTCTCGTGGAAGTGGTTTTATAAAGATGTCTTCCACTTGTTCTTTTGTGCCCACATAATCAACTCTGATGTTATTTTCTGCAACCTTCTCCCATAGAAAGTGATACTTGATTGAAATGTGCTTCATCTTGGAGTGCATCACCGGGTTCTTCGAGATACTGATGGCACTTGTATTACTCAACCTGTATATCTATCAGATTTTGTTTCATCCAAAGAACCTTTGTACAACATGATGCTTCTGCAATATACTCTGCCTCGGTTATAGATAAAGATACCAATGATTGTTTCTTACTTAGCCATGATACTAAACACTCACCTAAGTAGAACACGACTCCATTGGTGCTTCATCGGTCATCAATACAACCTGCCCAATCTGCATTTGTGTAGGCAATAAGTGATATATCCTTTCCTTTTGGATACCATAATCCAAACTCTTCTATTCCTTTGAGATATCTGAAAATCCTATTCACTGCTAATTCATGTGATTCCTTTGGTGCTGCTTTAAATTGTGCCACCTGTCCAATTGTCTGCATTACATCTGGTCTGGATGCTTTCACATATAGTAGGTTGTTAATCATTGACCTATATTTCCTTTGATCTGTAGACTTCGAATCATCATGTTTGCTCAACTTGCAACTGGTTTGCATGGGAGTGATAACTGGTTTGCAATCTTCCATTCCGAACCTATTTAGAATTTCTTTGATGTACTTGGTTTGAGAAATAAAAATTCCTTGGTTTCTTTGACATATCTGAAGTCCTGGAAAGAAGGATAGTTCTCCAAGTAGTGACATTTCAAATTCATTTTGCATATCTTTTGCAAATTTTTGGCTTAACCTGTCATCATCACTACCAAAAATAATATCAACATAAACTTCAACTAATAAAATATTACCTTGACTTACCTTGATGTAGATGTTGTTGTCAGCACTTCCTTTTAAGACCCTACCTAGTGTTGGCATCCAATTCATTTTTTAATTACTCTAAAAAGCTGCCTACACTTATGTCTTATTAATGACAAATCATCATCGCATTGTTAACTCTAGGCGTTTGTTTCATTTTTGCGACAATTGCAATTTGGTTTCCATTCGGTTTTCTGGCGAAGTGTGAAAACACCTCTTTCATCGTTTGAATTTTATTAAAATTAGGTCTTTTATTGATTTTTTCGAAGACACTTGACCATTGGTTTATCACATGACTGCAAAGATTTTTTCAAACTTATGTCTTTTGGCCTACTCTTACCTTGATTGCTTGTTTGGATCCGTTTGATTACTAAGCCTTTGAGCATGAAGATTAGCTGGTTACATTTGGTCCTATAAAGGTTATGATTGATTTTTTTTTAAAATATTTTAATATATATCTAAACATAACACATTTTGAAAATATGTGAGAGGTTTTGGTCATTTGGAATGTTATAAAAACTTTGAAATATAAACATTTGAATGTCCAACGAATGCATTGGTAAATTTATAGATGGGATTAAATGACAATGGTTTGAGTTTCACAAAAGAACATTGATTAATCTTTTGTATTTTAAGTTCATAATCGATGTTTGGTGCATTGTTTTTTGAGTTGATATTACATGGAGCGATCATGGTTTCAAACTATGCATTGGCATGATTGAATTGACATTGGTTTAAAATGTTTGATTGACACGACAAATCGTTGGTTAGTGTTCGATTTCATGTTGGATTGAACTACACTTAGTATGATTATATTATATGGTGTTGGTATTATTTCGGATGGATGGCACATTGATATGGTTGTACACCTATTTGGTTGGCCGATACATATGGTTTAGACGATTATGATTTTGGATGGAACAACACTGTGCACAGTCATTAATACATTGCATGGCGGTGATATTCCACCATACATAGCATGCGATTAATTCTGCGTATTTGGTGATTGGTATTTGTTAAACCCTGTCGTTTTTGACCCTGTGCATTGCTTAGTTCGGATTCAAACCCTACCGTACCTTGACCATGGCTCACAATATTAGTACAGGAGCCCAACTGGGTGCCAAGCTTAACGATTAATGTATGATGGCATGGCGACTTGAATCTGGTGCGACTTTGCTTTCATTAGGAGGATTCGATGGTCATAACCTCAACGGCTCGGCAATTTGTGTTATGGATTCGATGGTACAGAACAAAGTTGGAGATGTCCGGCTTGAAATCGCGGACGTTAATTTCGATTCGACCGGCTTTTACGCATTACGGGGGAGAAATGGTCCAAAAGTTGCAAAGTAAATGATGTCGCGTGGACATTGTTATTTCAGTCACGGACAGTTGTCTCATGTGACCGAGGAAGGTTTGCACGCAAAAATATTGAAGCTCAGTATGATCTCTTGATGATTATCAAGCAATTCATTACTTATGAAGGCAGTCTGGGTTCATTTTTCTTGTTTCACTTGCGTTTATTAATGGTTTTATGGGTTTCTAACTTAGTATGCGCTACTATTTGCATAGAAGTCTTTTCAAATGGCTAAAAGGTACAAGCGTATGTGAAATACCAACTACTCTTCCATTTGGGGTTGATTAAAGTGATTTTGGTTTATGAATTGGGGTTATGTGGTGATTCTTGGCATGATTTTCCGGTAGTAATGGCTTTGAAGAAATTGAACCCTCCCGCAGGGTTGACAAGTATGGTGGCAGAGAAAACCTACCTCTATGCCTTATAGTGTTTTGCTACCCAAACCCAAACCCGACTCACCTACGAGGTGTTGCCTATGGCTATGACTAAACATGTCGAAGTTGCTAAGCCTACAACAAAAAATACTAAAGCAAAGGCAGCTAATGCTAGGCCCGAAAAATGCAAGGTTAATTTCTGTATGAGGAATAAACCCAAACCCTACCAAATCGAGAACCTATGGTGGTGGTAAAGGCTACGATTCAGACATTGAACGTTTTGTCGCTGAAGAGTATCCTTACTCAAAGGGCTTGTGTGGCAAACCTCCTTATGATTTTGTCAAGAACTTACCTCCTTGTCTGCGGGATAACCCTGATTTTTTTGGTATTGAACCACCCCATGGAACCCTCGAGGAATCATCGAAACCCCCTTCTACTCAAAAGGTTACTTCACCTTGCGACCAGTGTGGGCTGTGGTTAGAAAGATACTACTTGGATGTCTCAAGGTTGCAATCAAAAATCCGCGATTTGGAAAACCAAGTGGCAAGCTCACTGATCAGTCTGAAAGGTGCAACAATGACCGGGAAGCAACGAACCTCTTGGGTCAATCTGTTTAAGAATGTCGAGTCCGCTACAACAATTGTCAATTCAAAATTGGTATAGCTCGTAAGCTAGCGATGGTATAATTTTCACTCATTTATATTATTCGTGGTACATATTTCACACAACTACGATCTACATAGGGTATGCACTTTTGTATATAATTTTTTGTTTTGATAAATTAATTTTTCGTTATAGTTTTGATTGGATTTGATTTTGATTCGATGGATCATCGAATAGATATGATTGTTCAAATTTAGTTCGATGCTTTGTTAATAAAACAAGTTGTTAATGTTTTTAAAATGGTATTTGTTGTTTTCAATTTTTGAATCTGATCAATGGTATGATTTGAATTAGTTATGAATAAAATGATTGATGAATGGGTTAATATTTTTGTCTTTCAACCAAATCTGATACTTTGTTGTTGATACATAACCAATTTCAACTTATTCGATTCTCATTATTGCTTGAATTGGATTACATTCGGGACTAGATTATGATGTTGTTTCTATAATTAACTTCGATAAAATTTTTTGTTGTTATTGCCCAGTTCATGAATTATATCGATTTTATACAGCCTCGCGATACGTTGGCTGTGGTAATCAAACATAAAGATTTTTGAGTTGATATGATTTCATCCGATTACAATGGAAGCTATTTACACTTTGTGCTTGTAACTAAGTGATATCAATCTGCTTTTATGATTATAATTGGTCAATGATTGTTACAACCATTATTTTCATTCATAACTGTGAACTGTTTGAAACTCGATGACGAGAAGCGTAGTTTAGTTCTATGGATATGGTTATGCATGTTTAATCTTGATGGCTTTTCTATATTGGCAATGGATTAAGCGATGTGGATACTATGCAAATCTATTATGATTCTCTTGTATCTCATACAATTTGGTTATCCATTTTATTCTTCAGCTTGATCTTGTTAAGATTTGATTGATTTTATGTCAATTGGAAGCAATTATTATTACCACATTCAGGTGCGATTGCATTAAATTTTGATGATTGGTTTTAATTTGGAATAATTGAATCATTAGTAATTAATTTAGGATTTGATTTTATTTAATTATATATCGGTCATGTTTGCTATTTTTGACTAACTACAAAATCAGATGATTACCAGTTGAATGCGTAAAGTCAATTTTTATTGTTTTCTAATAAAACATCCTTCTAATTTGATCTTTGTGTTATATTTGCGAAGGCAAATTTGAATTAGCAATAGATATCATGAGCAGTTAGGAGATGATCTACATATTTTACTTGCATTTTATTTCCCTTAGTTTTGGAGATTTTGGGATATTTCCAATTTTTGTAAAAACAATTTGCTATTATTCACAAGGATGTTTTACCTTGTGAGAAACCTATGGTTTTGTAATAATCTATCTTATCCTCGGTTGTGGGAGAACAAGGATGTGGAATTCTGATTCAAACTGGAGTATAATTGATGTTTTGTCATAGCTTTTGCTTTTTCAATATATCAACACTTTGTTTCAAGTTTTGTATATCATTTTTGTTTATGGTTTAGTACTACTTTCAACATCTAAATCAAATATAAAATGATATAATTTTTTTACTGTTATACATATCTTGTTTTCTTCCAAAGAGATAAAGGACATAACAATTATTAATTCATTTTATGGTGATAGCTTTGTCTTCGTCATAGATTGAATTGTCACATATAAGTGTTACGCACAATAGGTTTCCCTTTTGCGGGAATTTATAATCGAGAGAAAATTGTTGTTATGATTTTTCTTTTGTAATGTGTTTACGATACGTAACATGCTTCAAAGAGCAACATAGATGATGGATTTCACGAAGCTTTGGGAATGACGGTGTGAATTTCTTCCTCAATGACAGAAATGATAATACCGCAGGCCCGGACTGGGCGTTTCCGGGGTCAATTAGTTAGATGTTTATTGTTTTGATTAAGTAGTTTAATATAAATGATAGTTTGGTTAGATTTATATTACATTGTTTTAATTTGTTGTATATATTAGATTGTTTAATTCGATAGTTTTGTTTCCTTTTCATAAATATAAAATCAAAAAAGAGATCCTTGGATGTCTCAAGGCAGCGAATACACACGAGTTTTTGCAAGTTTTAACCAAATCTGTAGGTTTTCCATATTGTACATCGTAGTGGGATATTATATAGGCGATAATTAAATTAGTTGATTTGAGTTATTATAATCATAATTAGTATCTTGTATATATAATAGTTAGTAGTATATAGTTAGATTAGTGTAGTTAGTTTAGTTTGTTTTATTAGTTTCTAGTTTCCTTTACTTTAGTTGTTTACTGCTTGTATTCGGTTATAGTTTAGTTTGTTTTTATTTAGTTAGTAAGATTTCTTAGCTCGGATCATTCCTCTCTGGTTTTCACAGGATACCTTAGAGCAGCCATGAGGTAGTTAAACTTCGTCGAGGTGGTCCCATTCAACGTTATTTAGACAACCGGGCCAGGAGTTCCACTCCAGGTTAATGATTCGAGTTTAGCCCGAATCAACATGTGAGTACTTATCCACTCCTAGAGTATCATGCTCTAAAAGATTGTTTTAGACCATACAAGGCCTTCTTTTAATTTACACACACACATGTCGTTCTATGACAACTAAAATCCCTTACGGTTGTTTAATGTAGACTTCTTCTTCAAGTTCCCCCATTTATAAAGATGATTTTACCTCCATCGATAATTTAATATTTTGGAACATGCATAATATACAAAGCAAGCAGTTCTTCCATTTTGAAAACTAGGGAAAATGTCTCTTCAAAGTTGATTCCTTCAACGTATTGCGCTATCCTTTACATACCAATCTAGCTTTGTTCCTTGTAACTTGTCCATATTCATTTAATTTTATTCACGAAGACCCACTTTGTGTAGATCACATTCTTATTCTTTTGGTCTTGGAACCAATTCCCAAGTGTCATTTTTTCTCTATTTGATCAATTCTTCATCCATGGCCTTATTCCAAAATTCATCCTTCTTTGGCTTCTTCAAAACAGTTTGGTTCAATTGAATCATGATTACTAGGTGTGTTTTTTTTCTGGTGAATAGATTCTTCTCTAGTCTCAACTCATGCATCCATGTTTCCAATAATCTAATCTAAAAGATGATTCTTTTGTACCAGTTTTCTAGGTGTCTTTGGAAACACTTGTTGAACTTCTACTCTTTTGCTTAAACCGATTAATCTTCATCTTCCTCTTCTCACTTTTCATCTTACTTCTTCTTCTTCTAAGGGTTGTTTTCTTGATTCATTTTCTTCCTTTGATTCTAGTCTTCTGTTTCATCAATTGTTACGTTGATGCTTCACACAACTTTGTTTAATCATAGATTGTAACACTTGTATTAACTTTCCCTTAATATTTGAATAACCAACAAGTACTCCTTTGTCCACCCGCGAGTCAAACTTTCCCATTCCACCATTTTCTCTTTTGATATAACATTTGCTTCAAAAATCTAAAGTTATTTACATTTGTTGTTCTTCCTTTCCATAGTTTGTAGGGTTTGTGGGTGTTGTTTCTAAGCATTACTCTATTTTTGAATGTGAGCTGTTGTATGCACTATCTGTGTCCAAAAATATCATCAATTTGGAATCCATTAACATTATTAGAGCCATTTCTAGTGCTCTACGTGATGTTCTTTCTTTCCATGACTCCATTACGTTGAGGGGTGTCCTAGAAACAATGAATTGTCTTTTTATTCCATGATTATTTCTTGATGGTCCATAAATTCCTTTGAGGTGAGCTGTCTTCCATTAATAATAGATCTCAAGTATTTGATTTTTGAATCCATTTCATTTTCAACCATTTCCTTGTAGATTTTTGAAGTTTTCAAAAGCTTCGACTTATTCTTGAGAAAACAAAGCTGGAGTCATTCTTGTATAATCATCAACTAATAACATGGTATTTCTCACCTTTTAAGCCCTTTATTTTAGTTGGTCCAACTAGATCAATATGCACAATTTCGATTGGTCTTTGTCTTTGAATATTCCTTTTATTTAAACACGGTCTTTGATTGTTTTCCCTTGTTGTAATCGCATAAAGTGTTGGTTGGTTTCGATCAGGAAATTTCACCGGCCCGATTCTCTTTTGCTGAATTTGACAAGGTTATCAAAGTGTATGTGACCATTCTTATCCTGTGGCCAACTTTCATCTTCTTTCCTAAGACAACACTTTTCATTTCAATTTCACTTAACACATATATGTTGCTTGAATTTCTTACAGCTGTAGCAATCAATTTCACTGAACCTTCTTTTCTTATCTCACAGTTTTGTGAATCAAAGTAACTTTATGACCTTGGTCACATTTGACTCACACTTAGAAGATTGAGTCACCATATATTCTACTAGTAAAACATTTTGTTCCTTTTCATTTTGTTCCCAATTAGGACTATGCCTTTTCCAATGATTTTGGTGAATCATCATTTCGAAGGAGCCCGATCCATCTCTTTCCTTTATCAAAGTAAGAAACCTGTCTCTATAACATGTCATGTGTTTTCAACAGCCATTGTCAACTTTTTTCTTTCCAACCGCGTTTCTCTTGCTTATTTGTTAGAGAAATTGTGCATTCTTCATTGCTATATTGATCTTGATTTCTTATCCATGTCCTTTTGAGGTTCTGTCGTGATTATTGTCATTGTTGAGGTTATTTAGGATGGACTTTCATTTTTCACTCTTTGTCCATGTGTCCAAAATTGTTACATTTGTAACATTCCATTCCCGGTGCTCAAAGATTCCAAACTTGTTGTAACTTCTTCTTTTGTGTTTCCACTAGGCCTTCTTGAATAACCCTTGTGTATGAATCTCAAAGTTGTTATTGTTCTGTTGTTAGCTCTGCAATTCATATATTTTTGTCCAAAATTATTACATGCATAACATAGAGCTAAAAATATAGTTTGGATACACGGGAGTTTAGGATATTATTATGAAAGAAGGAATGGTGAATCCCTTCTTCTTCTTGAGGCCTATCTTCCATCTTTTATTAATCTGAATCTTCAGTGGAGGAGTGTTCACGTAATATTCCTTGTATATCTTCCTATTACCTTTGATTGTTTCTTCATAGCTTCTTGGATATGTTTCTTGCTCTATTGTTTTGGAGCTTGATCCTTTTGTCACGATTGTATCCAAGTCAGGATATTTGTCAAATGAGTTTTTTTGACTGCCGATAATATCATTAAAAACTTTTGAGCTATTACGCATATTTTTTCTTTTGAATGTCCTTTCTTAATGTTACAATCTATGCTTCCAAGTTTATAATGATCTTGTCATTTTCTTCTAGCCATTCTTTGGAGTGCTTCTTCAATTCTTTTTTATCTTCTTCTATTTGAACCTTCAATTTTGTGATCATGAACTTTGTTCTAGTTTTGGAGTGTCTTATTTCTTGTCTAGTTCTACTTGTAGTTTCTTGTTTTCTTCTTTTCTTTCTTGTGGAATGCTTTATATGATGCACATTAATTCTTCTCGAGAAAGTCAACTCCTGCTTCTTCAATTTCTTATTCAACTTCTTCATTTTCTTCTTGGAATCTTCTTTGTTAAATTTTCATGAATAGAACTCTTGCATCTCGCATCGTTGACTTCATTTTCATTTGATGATGATATGTCTCTTTGGTGCATAAGATTTCTTGAAAAATTATTTGTAGTTCTTTTGCCTTTATATCGTATTCATTTTGAGGTAACCTTCATCATTTCTCTTTTTTCTTATAGGGACATTTATAACAAAAATGACCAACACCGTAAAATTAAATAGAATTAGGAATCTTACTTACCTCTATATATGTCGACGGTTCCCTTTCCAGTCTTTTGATGAAGTTGGCTACTTCTTCATCATCTTCGAGCGTTACTGGCACGCTATATTATTCTTGTTTTCTTTTCTTTTGCTTTGATCTTTTGGATCTTTGAAGGCTACTTCTTTTTACATCACGGATTTCTCCTATTAGGTTCTCATTTCATATCTTTGTAGAAGATTCCATGCGCGGTTTGTCAATGCTTATTGAGTTTAGATCAAATCTTTCTTCTAGTGTTGATATCTTAGGGTTAAATCAGGAAGAGAGATCTTGAGTATAGCACGAACAATTCTGGATTATTACGATTTCTTCTTCCAATCTATGATTGCATTCAACATTTCATCGACTTGTAAGAAGTAGAACAATATTCTCATCTTCCTTCATTTTAGTTGTTGAGCTGACCTCGTAAGTTTGAAGCTTTGCTTTGATTGACTTTTGTATCTCCTTCATAATAAATATTTTTGAAGCTTGTCTCAAATCTCTTTAGCAGTTGCAATGTGCAACTGGTGAATCTGGTATCAGGGTATTCAAAAGTGCATTTTTTGGCTTTGGAATTATTCTCAGCGAGTTGCATTGCTTTTGTCATTTGTTGGTGGAGCTGGCAGTGGTGTGTTTCCATCTACAATTGATTGCCAGAAACTTGAAATCCACGTGCATGTATATATGTCTTCATCCTTATGCTTCAAAAGCATACTTCTGTCCATGGCTTGTGGTATTCCATTTTGCCTTACAAGTTGGTACTCTCCATGATCTACCTTTAGGTGGATTTAAGCGTTTAGAAGGAACACCTTTCTGATACCAATTGTTGGATTACTAAGAGTGGGGGTGAATCATTGATAATGTAATTATAATTCTTTTTTCTCCAAATAATCCAAGTTTTATATCAATGTGAATTGTATCCAATAATGAACAATACAAAATACACGATTACACCCGGTGTTTATGTGGAAACCAAATCGGGGAGAAATACGAGGAATTATTTTTCTTATATGTCTTCAAGAATTACGATGCATTGGAAGCACCAACTTCCTTTTTTTTTTTCCTAAATTTGACTAGAAGGAGGCTCAAACCTCTGATTTCTGGAACAAGCACGAGGCTCCAACTCTACAATTCTTTGGCTACAACAGGAAGGGGGCTACAACTATTTTCTTAAACTACAACCACTTTGTCACTTCGTCCAAACACCATGATGTATAAGTAGAATGATGGAACCGACAACTTTGTCACTATGAGATATCTTGTTATTGCTACAACCACCTGTCCTTTCGCTGTCCAACCACCATGATGTATAAGTAGAATGATGGAACCACTGACAACCTGTCACTATGAGATATACTGTTGTACAACTGTATCAACCCGTACCACTGACCTGTATCCAATCTGTACCTGAAATGACAATGTATCTACAAAAATACAACAGGTACGCGACCTGTAGCACTACAGCCCATGTATGTACGCTCCCTATCTGTTATGCATCCCATGTATGTACGCGCCCTAATTGTTATGTAGCCTGCATATGCCTTTTGAAAACTAGGATTTTCTTTTTCTTAAAAACTTTTGACCCTCTGTTACTTCTTTCACATAGATCTGTAACCTGTCAATGTATCCAGACTATAACTGTACCCTGTGCATGCATCCTCATACATAATCTTTAATCAAGGCAAACATGTCTCTCATAGGTCTGTGTAATCATGAACAAGTATAATATCCCTCAAATGATCTTATTCATCAAACCCTTTCTGATATTCATCCTCTCAATACATCAACTACTACACAAATACAAGCTCTCAACCATGTACCATGAAAACCCTTAGCCATATGCCAAGAAATACAAGATGTGCCTCACAAGAAGTATGAATGATGAACATACCAGCACTGTATTTCTCTAGATCTAACTTATACAGAAAATCCCATGTAGCCACTAGTATCTCTAGGGAGAATCCTCAAATCTCCATTGCTATTCCTCATGCATACATCAAAATCCAACTATTCATAGAAATAATACATACCTTTTGAACCAATGGATGGATCTGATGTATTTGATCACTTTAGACCTTCCTCTAAGATTAATATCAGAATCTAGAACCTCTGCATCTTCATATTCTCAAGTTTCCATGGCTTTATCAACATGTACTCACCCTATACACAACCAGCCCGAATACATACTCACCCTATAAACAGACAACTTGCATACATGTACTCACACTATACACATCCAGCCCACATATGTACGCACCCTATTCACAGAAAACCGTACATGTACTCACCTTATACATAGACAACCCACGTATGCCTTAGAAAATAGGGTTTTTTGTATTCATTGTAATTCTGAGAATTTTGCCGTCAACCCTTCATACTACCTCAGACATCCGCCACTTCATAAGTATCCACAAGTATTTACAATGAGCTTTACACAATAAAATAGATATACAATATGTACAAGTGTGTATCTAATGAGTGAGATTTGCCTCTTATTTATATCTTCATGTAGCCTTACACTTTTCTTATTTTAGGGCTTCTTCATTTAAAATAATTTATTTTCCAAAGCACTTTGACCCTTGGGGGATTCTATAAGACTTATGAGGGGTTCTCCAACTTCATATGGTCATAAATCTCTAACTGTGAGGAGTTATGTGACGTTCCACATACCACCAGAAATGGCATGACAAGCACTATCAATCTAGGATAGTTTCACTGACAAATTCACTGTCCTTCATCTCAATATTACACAATTAAGCATGGGTTCTCTCACTTCGCAAAACGTCTTCTCCTGAGGGCTTTCACCATAAGGGGACCACTTTAGAGTTCATCCATAATTACTTCTTATCAACCATGAAAAAACAATAATGAGTCATCTTTACATCAAACAAAATTGGGTCCATTACCCAAACGTTTGTGCTATCGAGCTTTCTTCAAGGGTTGACATCAATGACAACCAATATTAATCAACATCCATCACCATTGGTGCGGGCATGGGATTGTATTCTTTCATCTCAAATTTCTTCAATATATCAATTGTGTATTTCCCCTGACTTAGGAAAATCTCATCACTCCTCTGCCACACTTCTAGTCCCAAGAAGTAGTGAATCATACCAAGGTCCTTCATCTCAAATTCAAAATCCAATGCACACTTGCATTCAACAATAAGCCTTTCTAAAATAGTGAGGAATAAGTCATCAACATATAGGACCAAAATGAAGCACTCGTCACCAACAATGTTGTAGTATAGGTTGGGATCAACAACACTCTTTCTGAAGTCCAAAATCATCAAGTATCCATCAATATTATCATACCATGCATGAGATTCCTACTTTAGTCCATATAGGGATTTCTTCAAATTGCACAGATGAGATGCCTTCTCATGCATCATGAATCCATCTGGTTGCTTGATGTAATTTTCTTCCTCAATTTCTCCATTGAAAAAGGTTGTTTTCACATCCGTCTCATGTAATCTCCAACCCATGGATGCAGCAAGGGAAATAATCATATGGATGGAAGTGTATCGGGAAACAAGAGCAAATGTCTCCTCATAATCTATTCCCTTGACATGAGAGAATCCTTTAGCCACAAATCTTTCTTTGTACTTCTCGACACTTCCATCAGTTACATGTTTGATCTTATAGATCTACTTGGAATTCACTACAAACTTCCCTTTCGGTCTCAGAACATGAATATCCCAC
>SNQJ01S0220768.1:0-15099 GCA_010110895.2 Picea sitchensis | reverse complement strand
AGACTCTATTATGGCATTCTAGGTTTGGTCATCTCCCTTTTATGAGACTTATTCTTCTCCAAAAACACTCAATGGTCAAAGGACTCCATGTTTTGAATGAATAAGACAGTTCTTGTGAAAGTTGTATACTTGGAAAGCATAAATGAAACAACTTTCCAATAGCCTTCCCTAGAGGAAAAGAACATTTAGAATTGGTTCACACAGGTCTGTTTGGACTGATGTAAACCCAATCCATTGGTGGAAGCTTTTATTTTCTTACCTTTATTGATGATTTCCGCAAGAAAATTTGGATTTACCTTCTTAAAAATAAGTCTGAAACCTTTTCAAGGTTCAAAGAATTAAAAGTTGAAGCAGAAAAACAGTTGCAAATTCGTAAAAGTGTTCAGGTCAGATGGAGGAGGAGAATATAAATCAAAGGATTTTTCAGATTTTCGTAGACAACATGGCATTATAATGAAAACTACAACCAAATATACTCCACAACAAAATGGAGTGGTTGAAAGGAAAAATCAAACCATAATGAACATGGTCAAAAGTATGCTTAGAGCAAAGAATTTATCCAATGACTATTGGGTTGAAGCAATTGCTTGTTCAAGTTACAACTTGAATAGATCTCCAACAACTGTCAAAGATAAAGCACATCATGAGGCATGGAGTGGCACATAGTTAAATGTCTCTCACTTCAAAAAAAATGGTTGTATTTCATTTGCACATCTCCTTGAAGAGCTAAGAAAGAAACTTGACAATAGGAGTAAAAATGCATCTTTGTAGAATACAGTGAACAATCAAAAGACTATTGTAGATTATATAATCCAATCACCAATAAATTTATGGTGAGCAGGGATGTCAAATTCTTAGAGAATAAATCATGGAGTGAGCAAGAAAATGAAACATTGGATAGTCAAAATCCATTGCATCAAATAGATGAACAAACTGAAAATTCAAAACAACTAGCACATCCACCAAGACTACGAAGATTACAGGTATAAAGACAGCAAGAACACTCAGGAAATGGTTCTTCTTCTGGCAGTGAATCATCTGCTTCTGTGGAAAATCAGAAAACAAGAAGCATAAGGCAAATTTATGAGAAGAACAATGACAGTGAGCAATAAACTCATTTTGTCTTACTATCCTATCAACCAACTTACTTTGAAGAAGCGGTAAAAGAGGAACATTGGGTACAAGCCATGAATAAGGAAATTGAAGCCATAGAAAGGAACAAAACTTGGGATCTTGTTGATCTGCCAATAGACAAAACCAACATAGATGTCAAGTGGGTGTACAAAACAAAACTAAATTAAAAAGGAAAGATAGAGAAGCATAAGGCAAGGCCAGTTGCCAAAGGTTTCTCCCAACAACCCGACATACACTATGGTGAAACCTTTGCTCCATTAGCAAGATTAGATACAGTAAGACCCATTTTAGCCACTATGGCTTAAAACAAATGGAAAGTCTTCCAATTGGATGTAAAGTCGACCTTTTTAAATGGAATATTGCAAGAAGAAGTATATTTAGATCAGCGCCCTAAGTTTGAAGTCAAAGGACAAGAGGATAAAGTGTAGAAGTTGGAGAAATCCTTATATGGGTTGAAGCAAGCTCCTAGAGCTTGGTACAATGGAATTGACTCTTACATGATCAACAGTGGATTTAGCAGAAGTAGTAATGAGCCCACTCTTTATACAAAATTAAATCAAGAACATAAAATCATCATTGTTTGTCTCTATGTTGATGATATGATCTACATAGGAAATCTTATGCTAGAAGAATTTAAAGCTGCCATGACAACAAAATTTGAGATGACTGATCTTGGTCTCATGAAATATTTTTTGGGAATTGAAGTCGGTCAATCTCCCCATGGTATTTTTTTTTTGTCAACAAAAGTATGCTACAGATATTTTGAAAAGGTTTAAAATGGATAAATGCAAGCCAACATAAACTCCTATGATAGTAGGAACAAAATTGAGTAAACAAGATAAAGGCTCAACAGTTGATTCATCATTATATAAAACACTGGTAGGTAGTCTCATGTATCTTACTACAACCATACCCAATATTATGTATGCAACAAGTTTTATTTCTAGGTTTATGGAATCCCCCAACGATTCTCACTGGAAAGTTGAAAAAACAATCCTAAGATATGTTACAGGGACAATAAACTATAGCTTGTGGTGCAAAACTTCTGAAGATCATTCACTTACAGGGTACACAAACAGTGACTTTGCAGGCAACATAGATGACAGGAAAAACATATCTAGATATGCATTTCATTTGGGAACAAACATGATTTCATGGGAATCCAAGAAATAACCCATAGTCTCAATATCTTCATCAAAGGCATAATATGTCGTTGCAACCTCAGTGTCTTGCCATGTAGTATGGTTGAGAAGACTCTTGAATGATCTAGCACATATGGAAAAAGAGCCAACTCCTATTTTCTAAGACAACTCAGCCATCGCATTGTCAAAAAATCATGTTTTCACAGAAAAAGAAAACATATTGACACTCACTTTCACTTCATTTGAGAGCTTGTCAATAATGGTAATATTTCTCTTCAATTTTGTGGATCAAGAGATCAGCTCACAGACATCTTTACTAAACCATTACGAAAATTTGTTTTTAAATTTCAAAGACAACACTTGGGAATTGTAAGTGTTGATGAATGTAACAGCTGAGATTGGGGGGTGTTAAATTAATCTCCATGTCACCTTGTCTGCGAATGCATCTAGTAAGTTCAGTTAGACACCAGTTAGTCTCTCAGTTGAGTTATTGTTTTCTATAGTTAGTTAGAGATCCATTGAGATCTGTTTTCTACTTTTTAATTTCTTTCTAATCTATATATCATAGATGAATAGTGAGAAGGGTAACAGAACATCATGGTTTTTCCCGCATCTCTGTTTGCTTGTCAGATTGCTTCTTTGCCTCTAAATTTTACATACCCAACGGTGGACCAAACCAAATCCCTGATAGAAAATGGAAATCGATACTTAAATTACTATCTGTTAATCAAATAATGGAAACGAAAAATTGAAACGAAAAGTGGTGAAAATTGAAATGGAAAAGAAGTGAAACTTGTAGCTAACGATCTGCGAGCACATGCAGGAATAGAACCAATTGTGATTGCGATAGAAATGGACAGCCCACTATAGGAAGCTTGCTTGTGCCACAATAAAACTTGCTAATTACGAACACACTAAAACTTGTTAATTGCGCTCACTAATGACTAACACTTATATTACTAAATGCAAGGGCGTTAAGTCATTAAATCTCATCCTTCCATTCACTAGACGTGATGAAGAATACACCTGCAACAAACAATATTATCTATGCAACGAATTAACATGGGACTTTTCAATTGAAAGGACGCCTATCAACATCCATGATCTGGCATAATCTGATGCTATCTTTACCAATCATCAAGCGTTGGTTGGCTTGGAAGGTTGGGACTAGACAACGCGTCATTCTTGGGCGTGATCCTTTCATTGGATGTGAGGACAATGTCCAACTATCCAACTTACTTTTACAGCACTTACATAGCCAAGCCATCTTCAACTTAGCTCAGGCAAAAAACATTGACCCAACCGAACCACAAGAGAGTTGGCTGAGCGCTAGATCTTTGGGTTTAAGTTCAAAACTCAGTCAAGAATGGGACGCATACACAAAAAAAAAAAAAGACTTACTTACTTGGTCATGGAATCGATCCTCAGGAACAGTCATGGCCAGCTCTACCTATTATTGCGTCCTTTACACATTCAATTGTAATGACGGTCAATGGTGGAATAAATCAATTTGGTCGGTGAAGGTAGCAGTCAAAATCATCTGCTTCTTGTGGCTCTGTTTAGAAGATCGACTACTTACCGGCATCAACTACCAAAAACGTGGAGGAATTGGTCCTTCAATCTGCACATTGTGTCTAAAGGCAGAAGAGTCAGTCACACGCCTTTTTGTGGATTGCCAGACTACGAAAATGATTTGGGGCCATATACTCACATCCTTGAGAATTGACTTTGAGTGGAACAAGGCTACCATCGAAGAAAACCTCAAATATTGGTTTCTCAAACTGCCAAATCATAAACACATTCCCCTTCTATTTATGTGGGAAATTTGGAAATTTAGAAACAGAATATTGTTTGACAACTATACTAAGAATGTACCAGGACTTCACCAGAAAATTCTTACTTCAATACAAGAACATCCACTTAAAGAGGAAGCAGATAAAACAACCATACTACTTAACCCTGTCTACTTCAACAATAACCCTATTGACTTCTTTGATGGTGCAACCTCAGCAAACAAATGTGGTATAGGTATTTACTTAAAAATCACCTTCGGACACAACATCCAAGCACACTTTGTTGGAGGTTCAGGGAACAATATGAAAGCTAAGTTGCTTGGATTATGGGGACTTCTACTTCTTTCCACACATTTCTCTATAAAGAAATCAATGGTGGCAGGGGACTCTAAGGTTACTATAGATTGGATAAGTGACAAAGCAACCTAAAGCAAGGCGTTGAAACTTTAAACTTCATGCACATACACAGACAGTTTAACAAGATAGCTGACAGCCTATCCAAGAAAGCTCTTAAGGATAAACCAGGGTGGCTATATTTTGAAGAGATTATCAATGGAACTACAATTAGAGAAGACAAACTACTTATCCTATAAGGTGACAATAACCAGAAATATTACAGGATAAAAAAGGAAAAAGACAAACAATGTATTCTCAGGTTTCAGCTGGAACAGAACAGGACTATTCTACACTTGGAAATTCGTTTATTGTAATCAGAAGTTTCATTTGATTCTAATAAGAATAATAGTGGAACTGTTTTTTTCGTGTGAAAAAAACAAGTATAAGGTTGAAACAAATTTTGATTGGCTCTTCCATGTCGATTCATCATACATGTAACAGCGATGGAGCTGAAATGGGTTGTCGCTGCAATTCCATCCAGTGCAGGTGTGAATTCATCATTTATCATTGTTATTGATTGTGTCGTCGCCAGTGACAATTAATGATAGACAAGGCAAGCGGGATGTCTGAGATGGCAAGTTGTACAAACTTGGCAAAATCATACCATAATTAATTTTTTTAATCAACATAATTATTTTTTTAATCCACTACTTCCCAAGTAACATAAAGAAAAATTCAAATTAAGTATCACAATTCCAATCAATTTTTATCTTTATTTTATTTTTAATTTTTTTTAAATGATGTAGTATAAATGTGTTTTTATATTTTTTTATTTTTTTAAATGTAGTATAAATGTTTTTTTATGTTTTTCAATAACTTTGTTTGAAATCCAGTGAAATTGTTAAAATTATAAATTTGAGTTATTGAGACTACTATATCATCCAAATGTTTAAGAATTTTTTCAGAGATAAACCCATTTATACACTAATAAAACAATTTAAACAATGAAAAATTATGATTAAAATTACAATTTTACTAAAAACAAAAATTTATAACAAACCTAAAAAATAGATTTATTTTAACCCACAACTGTAATAAAAATAACTACCTTCAAAACACATCCTCACAGTTGTTTTCTAATACAAGTTATAATTATTGTTTTTCACCTTGTAAACTTCAACTTTGAAAAAATTGTGTTTAACTAATTTCACATTAAAAAAATAGTTAAAAACAAAGTATATTAAAATACACATTATTACGCCGAAAGGCGTACACCTATTGACAATGGGCACAATTAATGATCTTTTAACCTTATTTAACCTTAAACCCTAATCTGATGGCTATGCATTAAAGATGCTGGCATATTCTTAGTCGTCCTCAAAAATCAATGGGTCAGATTTATTGTTCATAACTTTCTTGCATTTATCAAGGCATCCATTAACATGTTTACTTTTTAACATTTACCTAATCACATTAAAAAATTACTATACGGATATGTAATTGTCACGTTTAAATGATTAAGTAGGATTAAACCGTGGCATCTAAATAAATGCCTACGTTCTGCTTCTGAACCGGCCGTCTGATGCCCACGCGTTCCATTTATCAACCTAATGCATCCAAACGTTTCGGCGTTCACCAGCCGCCAGCCACGTTTCGGTGTTCACCAACCCTATGTGTGTTTCGGCGTTCACCAGCCACTAGCCACTTTGCGGCTGTGCTAGTTATTTTTCACCTTGTAAACTTCAAGATTGAAAAAATTATTTTTAACTAATTTCACATTAAAAAAAATAGTTAAAAGCAAAATATAAAACAAATTATATTAAAATATACTAACAAATAAAGTATGATAACATAGCCAATAATATANATGTCAAGTGGGTGTACAAAACAAAACTAAATGAAAAAGGAAAGATAGAGAAGCATAAGGCAAGGCCAGTTGCCAAAGGTTTCTCCCAACAACCCGACATACACTATGGTGAAACCTTTGCTCCATTAGCAAGATTAGATACAGCAAGACCCATTTTAGCCACTACAACTTAAAACAAATGGAAAGTCTTCCAATTGGATGTAAAGTTGACCTTTTTAAATGGCATATTGCAAGAAGAAGTATATTTAGATCAGTGCCCTGAGTTTGAAGTCAAAGGACAAGAGGATAAAGTGTAGAAGTTGAAGAAAGCCTTATATGGGTTGAAGCAAGCTCCTAGAGCTTGGTACAGTGGAATTGACTCTTACATGATCAACAGTGGATTTAGCAGAAGTAGTAATAAGCCCACTCTTTATACAAAATTAAATCAAGAACATAAAATCTTCATTGTTTGTCTCTATGTTGATGATATGATCTACATAGGAAATCTTATGTTAGAAGAATTTAACGCTGCCATGACAACAAAATTTGAGATGACTGATCTTGGTCTCATGAAATAATTTTTGGGAATTGAAGTCGGTCAATCTCCCCATGGTATTTTTTTCTGTCAACAAAAGTATGCTACAGATATTTTGAAAAGGGTTTAAAATGGATAAATGCAAGCCAACATAAACTCCTATGACAGTAGGAACAAAATTGAGTAAACAAGATAAAGGCTCAACAGTTGATTCATCATTATATAAAACACTGGTAGGTAGTCTCATGTATCTTACTGCAACCATACCTAATATTATGTATGCAGCAAGTTTTATTTCCAGGTTTATGGAATCCCCCAACGATTCTCACTGGAAAGTTGAAAAAACAATCCTAAGATATGTTACATGGACAATCAACTACAGTTTGTGGTGCAAAAGTTCTGAAGATCATTCACTTACAGGGTACACGGACAGTGACCTTCCAGGCAACATAGATGACAGGAAAAACACGTCTAGATATGCATTTCATTTGGGAACAAACATGATTTCATGGGCATCCAAGAAATAGCCCATAGTCTCAATATCTTCATCAAAGGCATAATATGTCGTTGCAACCTCAGTGTCTTGCCATGTAGTATGGTTGAGAAGACTCTTGAATGATCTAGCACATATGGAAAAAGAGCCAACTCCTATTTTCTGAGACAACTCAGCCATCGCATTGTCAAAAAATCATGTATTCACAGAAAAAGCAAACATACTGACACTCACTTTCACTTCATTTGAGAGCTTGTCAATAATGGTAATATTTCTCTTCAATTTTGTGGATCAAGAGATCATCTCGCAGACATCTTTACTAAACCATTACGAAAAATTGTTTTTGAATTTCAAAGACAACACTTGGGAATTGTAAGTGTTGATGAATGTAACAGCTGAGATTGGGGGGTGTTAAATTAATCTCCATGTCGCCTTGTCTGCGAATGCATCCAGTAAGTTCAGTTAGTCTCTCAGTTGAGTTATTGTTTTCTATAGTTAGTTAGAGATCCATTGAGATCTGTTTTCTATTTTTTAATTTCTTTCTAATCTATATATCATAGATGAATAGTGAGAAGGATAACAGAACATCGCGGTTTTTCCTGCATCTCTGTTTGCTTGTCAGTTTGCTTCTTTGCCTCTAAATTTGACATACCCAACAGTGGACATAACCAAATCCTCGATAGAAAATGGAAATCGATACTAAAATTACTATCTGTTAATCAAATAATGGAAACAAAAAATTGAAACGAAAAGTGGTGAAAATTGAAATGGAAAAAAAGTGAAACTGGTAGCTAACGATCTGCGAGCACATGCAGGAATAGAACCAATTGTGATTGCGATAGAAATGGACAGCCCACTATAGGAAGCTTGCTTGTGCCACAATAAAACTTGCTAATTACGAACACACTAAAACTTGTTAATTGCACTCACTAATGACTAACGCTTATATTACTAAATGCAAGGGCGTTAAGTCATTAAATCTCATACTTCCATTCACTAGACGCGACGAAGAATACACCTGTAACAAACAATCTTATCTATGCAACGAATTAACATGGGACTTTTCAATTGAAAGGACGCCTATCAACATAATTAACAAGTATAAGGTTGAAACAAAATTTGATTGGCTCTTCCATGTCGATTCATCATACACGTAACAGCGATGGAGCTGAAATGGGTTGTCGCTGCAATTCCATCCAGTGCAGGTGTGAATTCATCATTTATCGTTGTTATTGATTGTGTCGTCGCCAGTGACAATTAATGATAGACAAGGCAAGCGTGATGTCTGAGATGGCAAGTTGTACAAACTTGGCAAATTCATACCATAATTAATTTTTTTAATCAACATAATTAATTTTTTAATCCACTACTTCCCAAGTAACATAAAAAAAAATTCAAATTAAGTATCACAATTCCAATCAATTTTTATCTTTATTTTATTTTTAATTTTTTTTAAATGATGTAGTATAAATGTGTTTTTATATTTTTTAATTTTTTTAAATGTAGTATAAATGTTTTTTTATATTTTTCAATAACTTTGTTTGAGATCCAATGAAATTGTTAAAATTATATATTTGAGTTATTGAGACTACTATATCATCCAAATGTTTCAGAATTTTTTCCAGAGATAAACCCATTTATACATTAATAAAACAATTTAAACAATGAAAAATTATGATTAAAATTATAATTTTACTAAAAACAAAAATTTATAACAAACTTAAAAAATAGATTTATTTTAACCCACAACTGTAATAAGAATAACTACCTTCATATCACATCCTCACAATTGTTTTCTAATACAAGTTATAATTATTGTTTTTCACCTTGTAAACTTCAACTTTGAAAAAATTGTTTTTAACTAATTTTATATTAAAATATACATTATTACGCCGAAAGGCGTACACCTATTGACAATGGGCTCAATTAATGATCTTTTAACCTTATTTAACCTTAAACCCTAATCTGATGGCGATGCATTGAAGATGTTGGCATATTCTTAGTCGTCCTCCAAAATCAATGGGTCAGATTTATTGTTCATAACTTTCTTGCATTTATCAAGGCATCCGTTAACATGTTTACTTTTTAACATTTACCTAATCGCATTAAAAAATTATTGTACGAATATGTAATTGTCACATTTAAATGATTAAGTAAGATTAAACCGTGGCATCTAAATAAATGCCCACGTTCTGCTTCTGAACCAGTTATCTGATGCCCAAGCGTTCCATTTATCAACCTAATGCAACCAAACGTTTCGGCATTCACCAGCCGCCAGTCACGTTTCGGTGTTCACCAGCCCTATGTGCATTTCGGCGTTCACCAGCCGCCAGCCACTTTGCGGTTGTGCTAGTTATTTTTCACCTTGTAAACTTCAAGAATGAATAAATTGTTTTTAACTAATTTCACATTAAAAAAATAGTTATAAACAAAATATAAAACAAATTATATTAAAATATACTAACAAATAAAGTATGATAACATAGCCAATAATATAATCCTATATAAATGTCTAATATATACAAATATAACAAAGGATATAAATGTCTAATATATACAAATATAACAAAGGATATAAAGTGTGATAACATAGCTAATAATATATATATATATATATTACAAATGAATGGAATTAACTTTGATTAACATAAAACAAAGGGGATTAAATTTAGAAGATAAGCATGACAAATGCTTGTCAGGATTAAAAATTTCGTAAAAGGAGTGTTACAAAAAGAAGGAAAAATCAATAGCATTTTTTTACTTTGTTTTTTGTTATGTAATAGAGGAAAGATTGGTTTTATTTTGTTCTTTGTTGTGTAAGAGGAAAGATTGGTTTATTCTATGTTGTGTAATAGAGGAAGGATTGGTCTGGTATGAGATGACTAAGTAGTGTTGATTCCTTTGTATTGATAAGACATTATAACTCACAATGTAATTAAAGACATAAGGAATCAACTTTGATTAACATAAAACAAAGGGGATTAAATTTAGCAGATAAGCATGACAACTGTTTGTCAGGATTAAAAATTTCATAAAAGGAGTGTTACAAGAAGGAAGGAGAAATCAATAACACTTTTTTACTTTGTTCTCTGTTGTGTAATAGAGGAAAGATTGATTTTCACAAATCATTGTTAATTTCAAACTCGCGCTTTGAGACGGCTTAGGGTTTGCTTGTTCTTGTCCCAGCTGCCTCCCATGGCCGATCAAGGAGGAGGGGGGTCGTTGGCCCCTCTTTCTCCTGCCTCCTCCTTTTGAAAGCTCATCTCAACGTGTGGAAAGAAACTCCACCCTGTGGAACCCCCAAGCTTCGTCAAGAAGCTCGACTCCATTCCTGAGGTTGATCTTCCCCCTGACCACCCAATGAAGGTTGCAGTTTCCCTATCAGAACGAGGACTGGTAGGTCAATCCATGGATCTCTGGCCTTCAGCCCGAACCATGGACAATTGGATCCAAAGGAACTGGAGACCGCTAATAAAAAATAGTGTAACTTGCTACACTGTGGGAAGAGTATTCTTTATCTTCGAATTCATTTCTCGGGAAGATAGAGATCCCATCTTCAGGAATGAGTTGTACTTCATGAACACTCAAGGGTTGTATCTGAATCACTGAACACCAAGCTTCGATCCGGATTTAGAATTCCCCAAAGATGTCCCAGTTTGGGTCAGGCTACCCAATCTGCCAATCCACTGTTGGAATCCCTCTTCACTTCAGGCAATCGAAAATGGGTTGAGATAATACATAGACTGAGCGAACCCGAAAGACCAATACTCCTGCGCAAGAATCTGTGTGGAAGTAGATCTGGAGGTGGGACTACCAAAAGCGATAAAACTAAAGTTCGGGGACCGGCAGCATTACCATAAGCTGGACTACGAACAGCTCTCATTCAAGTGCAGGGGATGCCATGAATACGGTCATTTCCTGAGGAACTGCCCTAAAAATCCAATAACAGAAAAAGTAGCAGAAGAACGCTGGAAACAGCCACGAAAAGGAAGATCCAGCTTCAAATCTAAAGGCCCTGGGAACGAAAAGACAATSCCCACTCAATCCAAGGACCCAGGAAATCAGTCCGACAAAGGAAAAGAGAACACCTTCAAAATTTTGGCTCAAGAAAATGTGGAGGAAAAAGCAGAAGAAAACTTGCGAGAAGAGACTCAAGTGGAAGAAACAAATGGAAATCCGACCCCTGAAGTCAGAGGAAACCAAGCGCTGACAGAAGAAGAAGAGCAATGCAACTCCCCCCAAGAAAGGAAGCAAGTCCAGACACAGAGGAAGGGGAGGTCTCGTCAGAGAGTGAGTACGAAGGCGCAAGCGATGCTCGGGTCATGCCAAAGAAAACAGGAAGAAGAAGGAAATCAAGGAAAGAAGAAAGAGACAAGGAAACCTACAAAGACGTCCTAAAAGGATCGCAACCGACAATCAAACAACTGATCAATGTCAGACAGACAAGGAAGCACTTTAAGGCCTCCCAAGGAGGCCAATCATCTCCCCAAGGTAATTGATGAATCTAACTTCCTGGAACTGTCGAGGATTTGGTAGCAAAAGAAAAGAAGAAGCGCTTAAGGACATTGTAAAAGCCTTGAAAACAGATATCCTACTCCTTCAAGAGACCAAGATGGGCAGCCAAGACTTACTCAAAGCAACAACGGTCATTTGGAGAAGCAGTCAAGGATTAGAAGAAAACGCAAGGGGTGCCTCTGGAGGGCTAGGCACCCTATGGAATACCATCAAGTTCAAGCTGATCATCGCTGACACGAGCATGCATTGGATCCACACCAAACTCCTCCACAAAGCAACGGGCCGACTAGTAAGCCTATTTAATATCTATGTTCTGCAACTGTTAATGGAAAAAAAGCAATGTTGGGAGACCCTAAAAGACTCTTTACAGCAAAATGATCTAGACAATATCATTATTGGGGGGGATCTAAATGTGACCCTAGCTCAAGGGGGGGAAAAAATGAGGTTCCATTTTGCGAGACCCGGCAAGAGAGTGGGTGGAAGATCTAATGTCAGACTGGGACCTAGAAGATATCAAGCCTACCAAAGGCAAGTACACGTGGTCAAATAAAAGGGTAGGACCAGGGCATATAGCAGCCAGACTTGATAGATTCCTCGTACAAAGCTCCTTCTCACTGTTGGGACTCACTACCACCTCTTCGATCCTCCCACATAGCATCTCAGACCATAAGCCAATCCTCTTAGAAATTTTGTTTGATAAAATCCAGGGACCCATACCTTTCAAATTTAGCCTAGCCTGGCCCCAAGATAAAGACTTCCTAAAGCTAGTGTCCACAATATGGAATGGCGCAGCAAAAGGCTCAGCCTTCTTTGTGTGGGAAGAAAAACTAAGGAGATTAAAGATAGCTCTAAAAGCATGGGAAAAGGGTCAGGCAAACCCAATCAACTCTCGTCAAAAAGCCCAAAAGCAACTAGGGAATCACCAATTGGAAATGGAAAATAAGGAGATCGCCCAAGAATGCCCGCAACAAGATCATCTACAAAGAAAATGGCATAAGGCCTGCAGGGAGGAAGAAAGCTACTGGAGGCAGAAATCCAGAGGCCTCTGGCTGGAAGCAAGAGACAAAAATACAAGCTACTTCCACAAGCAAGCTGAGGCCAGGAAGAAATTTAAAACAGTGACAGAAATTCAAGTTCAAAATCAGATAATCATCGATCCGGAAGGCATTAAAGCAGTGGCATTTGAAACTTTTGAAGAACTCTACTCAGAAACGCAAAGGACAGATATAAAACCCAAAGAGTATCCGCTCTCCCTCATCCCAAATCTCATCAAGAATGACATCAACAACAGACTAACCAAGGAAGTCACGCAACAGGAAATAAAGGAGACACTGGATCAAATGAACCCTGACAAGGCCCCAGGTCCAGATGGATTCACAGCAAGATTCTATCAGCAATCCTGAGATATAATAAAATCAGACCTAACAAAGATGATTTGGAACTCTCAAACAAGCAGCAAACTAGGAGGTGGGACGAACTCGACTTTCCTGGCTCTGATCCCGAAAGAAAAAGGAGCAGCCAACTTCAGCAGATTTCGACCGATCTCCCTCTGCAATACGAGCTACAAAATCCTTACAAAGATTATAGCCAACAAAATCAAAGCAATTCTCCCTCAAATCATTCCGAAAATCCGAGGGTTCATCAAAGGCAAACACATAGTTGATAATATCATCCTGGTGCAAGAGGCCCTACACTCAAGCATCTGGAGAAAAGACAAAGGTATAATAATAAAACTGGACCTCACCAATGCCTTTGATAGAGTTAGGCACAATTTTTTATTTAAAGTTATGAGAAATTTTGGGTTTGCCCCAACTTTTGTAAACTGGATCAAAGCTTGTATCGGATCCCCCTGGATAGCCCCTCTTGTGAATGGAAGGGTAACAAAATTCTTTCAAGCATCCAGAGGACTCAGGCAAGGCTACCCCCTCTCCCCCCTTATCTATGCAATTCAGGCCTCAGTTCTAAGCTCCCAGTTGGAGCACTCCCAGAACCAAAATAGCCTCCATGGGTTAAGAATAACGCCAGGGGTGAAGGACATAAATCATGACCAGTTTGCGGATGATAATCTGCTTTTGGGAGGAGCGAGCTTGCAAACGGCAAGGAAATTCAAGGCTGAATTGGAAGCGTACACTGAAATCTCAGGAAGTGTCAACAGCCATGCCAAAAGTAAAATCTATGGCTAGAATATAACGCCAAATGAAATGTTGGGAATTGTCGAGATATTGGGAATGGAAGGTTGTACCAATTGGGATGCCTTCAAATATCTTGGAGTCTCAATCTTCAAAACCACCCCAAGATCCTCACATTGGAATTTGTTGATACACAAAATAAAGAACAAAATAACCTCCTTGGGTGCGAATTGGTTAAACCTGGCAGGTAAAGTTGTCCTAATCAAGGCAGCCTTGGTCAGCGTTCCAATCTACCAAAGTTCTTTGCCACTGGCCCCTGTCTCCATAATTCAAAAAATTGAAGCAATGTATAGGCGTTTCCTCTGGGAAGGGGGAAAACAATCAGGGAGAAAACTACACCTCATAAGCTGGGAGAAAATCTCTAAACCTATCCTGGAAGGGGGTCTCAACTTCAAAAATGCTCACGTACAAAATCTGGCGTTGGGGGCAAAGCTGCTCTGGAATCTAGTCACCATGAAGCCAGCGTGGAGTAAAACAGTGTTATGGAAAAAGTATTTTAGGGGCCCAAGGGAAAGATGTATAGAGCGCCCATGTTTAGAGAAAAGAGACTCCCCTATCTTCGCTCTCTGTCAAAAGACAATGCCCCCAATTCAAACCTCATCTCACTTGGGTGCCAAGGAATGGAAAAAAAATCAATATTTGGCAAGACTCAATCATGGGAGACTCCCCTCTTGGGCTGAATAGGATCTGGTGCAACTCAAAGAGTGGATGGATACTCAAAAGTTATTCTCTCTATGGGACATCTCTATCTGGGGGAATGATGAGCACAAGATGTGGCTTGGGTGGGGAATGGGTAATTCCCCCCCTGGTTTAGAAGAGGAATGGAACGTCTTGAAGCTCTGCCTACAAGGGAAATGCCCCCTCAAAAAAAGGGGAAAAGACAAACGAGGTTGGGGAGTGAGTTCAAGGTTCTACACTATTACAGCAGGGTATCAGCTCACCAACGCCAACCCCAATGTTCCTTCAAACCCAGCTATCTGGAAAGCAATTTGGAACTTCAAATCCATCCCAAAGATAGACATGTTCATTTGGACTCTGGCTCACAAAAGCATCCTAACGGGAGAAAACCTTAGAAGAAGGGGGTGGGAAGGCCCCTATAGATGCCCACTCTGCCTA